>JAYMTE010001319.1:0-13726 GCA_036897545.1 Pelargonium fulgidum
GCACACAAAACACAACAACGGGTCTGGGACTAACACGCCATTGTCAAGCAGGCCAGTGACTCCATCACATCATGCCATGTCACCGGCTCACGGCATGTCTCCGGTCCATCTCCTCCAAAACTACCGGAGCGAAAACGCTTTCTACTCGCCGCCGAGAATCTCCAACGACTACTGGGACGGTGAGGGTTCGACGTCGCCGCACAGGTCAGGAGCGAGAGCCGAGACCCAAATGGAAAGACACGTTAGGGAACAAGAAATGCAGATTGTTCCGGTCGCGTCCACGACGCCGACAACACAATTGCCTGCAGGGCCGTGTCCCATTCGCACCCAGCACGAGATCAACATGAGCTTGTCGGATTTCTCGTTTGGAAAATGAGTAAGAGACATTGTTACATGATGTGTAAGTTGATCGAGGGTTTGCGACAATGCAACAAGCAATACTGATTGAATTCTTTAGTACTTGACATAATTCCGAGTTGATACTTGTATTACGAGTTAGAGATGAACCATAAACTACGCTCATTTACTTTCAACAACTTGCTCTGTCATAGAATATATATGTATTTTACTTCACATTTACACTTTCAATAATTCAACACAATATTCTTTTTGTAAAACTATTACATGTATATATGTAAATTTTCTATCATTTTGCACGTGTACATAATGTATAAGTTGCTCGAGAATATACAACAAAAAATATTGATTGAATTTTTTAGTACCTAACTTAATTTAGAGTTGTTATTTATATCACAAGGTTGGAGTGTCTACTGTAAATTATATATACTAGCTCTGTCATATAACATATACATGCGTGTACTTTAGTTTACATCTACACTTCCAATAATTCTATACAATGTATTTTTTTTTTCCTTTTTGTGTGTGAAATTTAAAGTACTATTGAATTGTTCTGGTTTGTTTGTTTGTGTTAATGCATGCATGATGTTAAATGTTAATGTAATGAAAAATTGGGGCCAGAAACGTTGAACAATTGAAGATAGCTAAATGATAAAGCAACAATACAGCTATGATGACACCAATTTTGCTATTTTTAATAACCTCACAATGTGTGGCTTGTGCTGGTGGTGGTGCCCTTTCAAATCATTAGGCTGGCTATGACTGAAATTAAAATGGAAATTGATGGACCTCTTTAATTAATTGTGCACTGTATATATATATATTTTAGGAAAGAGATGCATACATATTTCAAGATCACTAAAAAAGAAAAAAATGTTGCAAACTGTGATAGAACTGTGAGAGAAAATTTTTTGCCACAATTTCGTTATAAATTGTGACATAAATTATATTTTCGTCGCAGATACACGTTTGTAATGAAATTTTCGTCAACAACACACATTTGTGATTAAATTTTCTGTCACAACTATTTGTGACAACTCAAACAATGACAAAAATATTCTGTCACAAATTACAATTTGTAACTGGAATTCACATATTTATTTACCAATTTTATCAAATTATGCTTGCTTAATAAATATTTTGATTTGATCTTGTGACATTATTATCCTATATATTTAATTTCTAATAGGCTATCCATTCGATTGTCAATGCTCAACATATTTCACATCAAACATTCTCCCTCTATTTTCTTTTTAACTTTTATTTTTCGGTTGATCACAAGTTTATTATATATTTATATATACCTTTCAAAAAAATATATTTATATATATAAAATATGTGATGCAACTGTAATCATATATATTGATTTGGAGAAAAAGAAGTGATTATGGAACTGCTTAGCTTAATTTGTTGAATTTAAAAATGCCTGTTAAGATTGAAAGTTACAAAACATATTTAATTGAACTGAAGAATAGTGATATTGGATTTGACATCTTACCATTAAAAGTCCTATTTTGGAGAACATTGAAAGCTTATTATTTGTGGTTTTCCTTTCGTATTTGAGAATCCTTATCTTCTAATCTTATGCAAATGTATATGAAGCACAAAAAATATAAGTTAATTTGCCAAATAGAGGTGCGACACATGACACTAAAAGACCACATCATCAATTGAAGTTAAGTTCAAACTTTAAGCCTAGAAGCCGGACAATCTAAGGACTCACTAAACTCGAGTATAAAATTCGTAATTTCAGAAGATTTGCGAAGCATCCCACGATGCCTCCCCGTGGAAACCTCTTCGTGAAGTCTCCATGGCGCTTTCGGTAGCACCTTTGGCAAGCTCCTACTCACTTTCCATAAATTAATGTTCGAACTGCACTCGCACACCACAAACAACTTTCTGAGGGTACTTTCAACATTACTTCCGCATTGGTTGTGATGGCATTCTTGACGATGTTTCCGCTTAGCGACTGATAGTATTTTCAAGATAACTAATAAGTAACAAAGAAATTTTATAAGAGCTTACAAGAGGAGTTTCCAAGAGGATTTCCCCAACAAATAGTAGCAATTAATACTCTCGAACCTAATTCAACACTAAACAGAAATCATTGAGTAAATAAGAGTGATGCAACATAAAACGAGAAATAAGCAGATCACGAGGAAGATCATGAATTACTTTTTTTGCAAGATTGATGTAGTCCAGAAAAGACTTTGATCATTGGGTAAATGAAGTCATCCTTTATGCATAGGAGTTCGCAAAGTTGGGGAATTATATATATCCCACAAAGAGAGTGAAGAATTCATACAACTTCTATCGGTCAGTGCGAATCTCTTCATCTGGTCTTCTGCGGACATGTTTGGAATCAATCTTAAAATAGTGAAATAAAAATTTATCAATCATATCAAAGTTGTACCAATAAAGCAAAAGAGGAGGAATTACTCATGAAAGAAGAAGTCCGTAAACTTCTGGATGTCGACTTCATCTTTGAACTCAAATATCTCGAATAGCTCAACAATATGACCATGAAAGTTTTAAGAAAATTTGTTGTTTTAAAAAAAATAAATGAATGAAATAAAAAGAATTAAGAAATAAAAACTCTCCTCTCCATTCTTTGTTGGTACTTGGTAGAATATCCTTTTCTGTCTCCTTAAAAAAATAAATAGTAGCTACTTTTTGTTCTTGAAAATTACAGTATAATTCTAAAAGGTATCATTTTTCTTTTCGAAGTCGAATCCAACAATTTATCAAAATAAATAAATAAATAAAAGTGGCAGTTGGCTAATAAGATTGTTCATCGCCATCTCTTCTCATAAGTTTTCTTCAATACAAGAAATTGCACAGTCACAGCAGAACCCAACACTTAGATTTCAGTTATCGATATTGAATTCGAATACCCAGAAAGAAAAATCCCATTTTCATTCTCAAACGAAACCCATTTCTGAGTTCCGATCCTCTGTCTCTTTCTCGGAACTGGTTTCACTGCTCGGTTCGCTGATCTTGATCCATGGAAATCCGACCCAATCCAAGGGCTGAGAACTCGTCGATCCCGCATCGACCCACCGGAGCTCCGTCCAAACAGCCCAACCCTTCCACTAACTCCGTCGACACCGCTTCTGTCTCTCAGCGGTATGTTATTTTCTCTGCCTACAGTGCCCGTTTGGTTCAATGTCTTCATATTTGAAAGAATCCTTAAGAAATTATTGTCAAAATTGCGGTTTATAATTTCAATTTCTGGGTTTTTTCCCGAGAAAATTGAGGAAGTATGAGAAGAGGAGCCAAAAAAAAAAGAAGTAAATAAGTCTTCTTCATGTTGATTTAGGTTTTTAGAATTTTGCCCAATGAAGTTTTATTACCTATCTCGTTTTCTTTTTCTTTTTCTTTTTCTTGGCTAGCAAGCAAGGACATCAAGGGTTACTCTTAATTCTCTCATTCATTTTGTTGTTTTTAGGTTGTCTTTGTGATGTAATTTCATTGAAATGGTTTTCACAAATTTGGTGTTCTCTCATTTTTGCAGGCTTCAGAAGGAATTGATGACTTTGATGGTATGTTATCTTGGATTCTTGTTGATTCATCCAATTCTGCATATCCTTTACCCAAGTATGATAAGCTGATACGAAAATCTTGCTTGTTTTTGTGACATTATAATATAGAGTTCTTCCTATGGTAGTTTTTGTCATTTCCTTCTTTTATGTTCATTTGATAAATTGCTGTTGATGTTCACAGTTCCTCTTAGGGCTGTAAAGCTGCAGCAAGTTATGTGTATTGCTTTAGTTCTATTATCATAACCCGAGTAATAGATAAGTAAATGTTGCTTTGCTTATGGTGCAACTGAAGTTTTCTGCTGAAGAATCACTGTAGTAAAAAAAAGGATATTTCAGTTCTCGTGTCTGATTTGCATTTTTGCTTATTACCTAACTCCCATCTTATCAATTACTTAAACCAGAATGTGGTACATCAAACTTCATTTTTCCTCTTTGGCACCAATATGACAAAATTGCAAATAATTTGAAGATATATATATTGGTGCAGTCCTAGTCAAATTTCGCACAAGCCTTTGAATAGTTCAATGAATAGTTCGACAGTAATTCTTCCTAGCCAATTGAATCATGAAATTTTCCTTTGTATCTATCTGCGTTTATTTCTATAGATGACCGGGGGAGACCTTGGAGTCTCAGCTTTTCCTGAAGGCGAGAGCATTTTTACATGGATTGGCACAATTGAGGGTGGAAAAGAAACTGTATATGAGGGTTTATCGTACAAGCTTTCTTTGCGCTTCCCAACGGACTACCCTTTCAAGCCGCCCCAAGTCAAGTTCGAGACAATGTGCTTCCATCCAAATGTTGATCAGTTTGGCAATATATGTCTCGACATTCTTCAGGTATGAAACTATTGATATTGGGAAAGATGTCATTAACAATTCAATTTTGTCTGTTTCAAATAACAATTCAATTTTGTCAGTCTTGTACCAAGTGGTTGTGACATTTTGTTAACTTTTTTACGTTGCTTTTTAATGCATGTTTTCTTATTGAACTTGTGCTATTGAATGTGAAGAAAAAAAAGAGAGGAACATATCTAATCTTTAAAAGTAGCTCAGCTCTAGTTCATTTACTGTACGGCACTAATTTGCATTTCATATGCTTGTATTCTTACAGAACTGATGCATATTCTCTGTATGTTTCCACAGGACAAGTGGTCTTCGGCTTATGATTGCAGAACCATTCTGTTGTCTATTCAAAGTCTATTAGGAGGTTTGCATGCTATTCGCTGCATGAACTCATTTTTTCTTTCGTTTCTTGGGGCTTAAGCTTAATCTTGTTGTTGTGCAGAGCCCAACCCTGAGAGTCCTCTCAATAGTTATGCTGCTTCTCTGTGGAGCAATAAGGAAGGTCGGTTCATATCATATCTTATCTTCATTGTCGTTTTCTTTCCTTTCTACTTTTTTGGTAGAAAATTTCAGGTTCCTTGTAATCAAACCTTCTGCTTAAGCTGTATCAGTATTGAATTTTGACTTGTGATAGCAACTGAACGCAGTATAATTTGAAAACCCGTAGTGTTGATGCATGATGTCCAAATTGTGCAGATTACAGAAAAATGGTTCACAAGCAGTATTTTGCTGGAGAAGTATTTGAGAGCTGATCTGCAGCCAAAAGAAAACATAGATGTGTGTTGTTTTGCAATGTAAATCTCTAAGTAAATTGCATCACTCTCTGATCAAATTCGTCACTGTTCCTCATTGCTTGTAATTGAAAATTACAGTACATAAAGTCAGAAACTGTAAATTCATGTGAATCATTTGAAAGTGATTTCTTTATGAAAATTTGGAATATTGTCATACTTGTTGGAAAGACACAAATAACAGTGTTAGTTGCTGGTAAGTTGACAGACAAGTGTAGAACATTTTCATTGCTAGGGCATCCCCTAAATAATAGGTGCTGAAATTCATACCCAATAGTATTACTGTAATCACGAGAATACAAATATAAATGTACTACTTTTAGCTGTAATTTCTCTCAAAATAGAAATAAGTATACTTGTTATAAAACAGTATTTCATTATCTATCATTTGTACTGACTGATAAAAACTTTCCCATTATTACAACCTGTATATGAATTGATGCATATGTTCCAAAGCCATCAAACCCAAACTTTCAATCTAGACTACACTTCCATTGGACAATTAAAGCATGAACAATAAAGACAGAAACAATCAATCCATTTCAGAATGTGTCAAATATCCATTGACAGATTGTTCAAATGAGTAATATTTACAAGAATTGTCTACATACATACATATATATAATTATTTCTCCTCCGACCCACCATCTGCCTGAGCGGGTCCCTTGCAAATCGGGCACACATTCTTCATTGACAACCACCTCTTGACGCAGCCCACGTGGTAGTCATGCCCGCATTTCCTCACTGTTCCAATTTCCTCCCTGTTCTCATATTTCTCCTGTCAATTAATGGCAAGATCACGAGTGAGAAAAGCACAAAATCTAATGCAAAAACGATCTATTCTTTATGTTTATGGAATTGAATTGATCTCATTTACCGAAGACATAATGTTTAGTCTACTAAATAGGCTACACACTGATTGGTGTTTCACCAATATGTGTATGTCATGTGCAGAGTGCCAACTACACCGATATTGAGGTCTACATCTCAGCTTTGGCCAATAACTTTCAAGTTAAAAATAAAAAACGGGTAGATAACCAAATGCTTACAAGGCAGATAGCACAAGAGGCTTCCTCCTGGTTACAATCTGATGAGCAGTATGTTTTCACCATCAAGCACTTTGGAACCACTTCTTCGGACAATCCTGTGTTCACACTCCCTATCCTTTCTCCTAGAGCAAGTAGTTCCTGCCCAAAGACAATAAGCTACAATCAATGCAAGTACAAAAGAAGACAGAAGGAAGCAAGGAAATGAAGTAAATCACTATAATAACCTCATAACTCATGTTGTCTACGTCTAGTCTCATGTCTCTATATTGATCGAACATATTTCGGGAACCATACAATGATGAACGGTCCATCATTGCGAAAGCCTGCAAATGTTAGGTGTTCACCGTTTAAGAATCTGATTCAGAGAAAGCAAATTGCTTTATACATTTGGCTATCAAAATACTGATTAAGCAGGAAATAAATTCAGCCTGGACAGGGACAGGTGCTCTTCAAGGTATGCTGTCATATTTAGATGGTTAAAAGACATGCAAACATAGAGGTTCAACTTGCATGAGAACTGTGATATCAGTTGGTACATAAAATCAGAGTTTCACCAACCTGTTACTGTCATAGACTAAGAACCTCTTAGCCTCAGGTTGGATCCTGGAAGCTTTTGAGGAATATAGAAAATAGAAATATTAAAGATGAGAAGCCAGTATCCAAACATTTCCTTGAGAGAAATATAACCTTGAAGTCATAGGATCTGTAACATTTTAAAACTACCCAGGATCTTTTCTAGGTAATTACGAGCACATATGATAAAAGCACACGAGTTATCTGATGAACAAAAAAAAAAAAAAAACTGAATCTGTGCAACCATTAGGATATAAACGGTCAATGACTCACAGTTTAGTAGCAATTCGGGAACTTAATAAAATTAAGTAATATGGGCTTAAGGAATATTTACCAAGTAAAAATGGGATTGTTTCTCCAGTATATGGCCTTAAGTCTTATAACTACTCTACTAAAAATGTGGGTGATACATTGGTCAGCTTTCCTATCTCAACACAAATGCTAGTCTAGGAAGGAGACACTAATGGCCAGTGGCCACAACTACGTTAGATAAAAGAGTGATGTGATCACCTAACTGCATGATCAAGGGAAATATGCATTCTACAAGATGGTAAATTTCTGAAAATAGACAATCTTATCATGTCAGTTCTAAGATTATAAGAACTCCCCAGTGAAAACCCTCAGAACTCAAAGAATCATTAACTATGTTCCCTAGAGCTTTTATACTTAAAAATAAACTTCAAAATAACAAGTATACACACCTCAGATCTCATTCTATCATGTCCCTCCACTGCATTAGAAGGTCTGTGGAATCTCCTTGACCTGCCATCCCTATAGTTACTATGCCAGCCTCTTGCAGGCAATGGCCTTGAATGTTGGGAAGAATAACTTCCTGAGGGAAACTGCAGATGATTTGCAGAGGAAGATGCTTCGCTACCCAAACGACTGAAACTTGGATCAGATGTATATGGAGGAGGTACAGCTCCTCGAGAGTAATTAATGCGGCTCCCCATAACAGCCTGAGGGTGTGGTGCTTGAGGATACTGTGGGGGTAAAACAGGATTTCTGCTTAAAATGGGACCATGGCAGTGACCACCGATCTCCGTACTACTTCCTCCAACGAAAAACTGATTTGTCTCGTGATTTATGCCATTATATTCTGCATGTTCATACAAGAGATAAGGCATTTTCTTAGCATTCATGGAAAAGGTTAAGAACAAGAGGCAAGGTATGGCTCAACCTGAAGTTGGCAATCTCCCGTGAGCAGCAGGAAATACAGTATTATGGGCTGGTTCGGGAACAGCTGCATTTCCATTCAAATTAGTAATTTCAGCTGTTCGTTGATGGTTTCTTGGGTGAGTCATTGAACAGTGATGATTGGAAGAGTAAGTTGAAGAATAATTTCTCCATGTGTTGGGTTCCAAATCAAGCCCAGATCGGCTTCTTACATTCCTTTGAAAATCTTCACTGCCAACAGATCTACTGCCACTCCAGTAGTGAGGCAATCCATTGGAACTCGAAGAATAATTTTGGTGATCCACTGTTGATTTCTCCAGTTGGAATTCAGAATTGGAGGAACTGCCAGCAAAAAATCTGCTAGTGTCCCCTCTCTCACATGCTACTGAGATATCAGGGCTTTTCCTTTTGAATGGACCTCTTACAATGCCCATTGTAGGAGCTAGTGATCCTCCCTCAATTTCATTGGTAGTATGCCAGTTGAGAAAGTTAGGATGAGCATGGCCAGCATTATTCTCTGGGACCATATTAATGCTTCTAGCAGTTGGGAAGCCTGGGAAGGAATCATAAGATGTCCCAGAACCAGCAGGCTGCATATAATGACCTCCCAATCTGAAACCTGATGAGGAATGATCAACCAGCCTGCCTTCAAAATCTTGCTGAGAAGCATCATATCCTCTATTTGTTACTCTATGTTCTGTAGGATAAGCATAAGAACCATTTTCAGGTGCAACAGCCCTTCCTGCAAAAAAAAAAAAAAAAAAAGACCAGGGCACACAATGAGTATTAAAGCAGAGGTTAATCCATCAATAAACAATACTCCCTTTGTACTAAAATGAGTGTCTTTTGTGTTCTTTTTTGGAAAAAATTAAGGAGAAGTTAGTTGAAGGTCGATGTTTCCCCTTATACCCACACGTCCATGTGTTGTGACAAACTCAATGGATTCTAACAAATTTGTGTACAAAGCTACATTCCCCCTTACATGAAGGTCTAACAACATAATGAGCTATGCATGTGTACCAAAAGTTAACATATAGAACATAAGCAACCCACTTCAACACAATTTCTGCAAGTGGAATAGCAGAATAGGTTTATGGGTACATAATGTTCTCCTTGATTGTGTAGGACACACCTCCCCCACATATGGGCCACACAAAACAAATAACTAGAACCATATACTACAATCCCAAATTAACTTTCAAAACTAAAACCTTAAGCTAATAGGCGGATTTGGTATACAAATCAGTCACAAACAGCCCAGAGAGTATTGAAGACTTCAGCAATACCAGTATGTAAAGTTTTTTAAAGTTAAGACCAACCAATATTGCGATAGTTGACTACCCAGCAAGTGTGTGGCACATTCTGAATTGATAATTCGATTATAATCAAATCATAGAAAACTCTGGAGAAAAAAGATAAATTGAAGTGCTCAAAGTTCCATTACCTATAGTTAAATAAGATCCTTCAACAGCTCCATGACATTGGTTTTGGTCTTGGTCTATCTCAGACATTTGGGATGTATTAGGCAGATGTCTATGTCCCATAGCAACTTCGAATAAGAGTATGAAAAGAGAATCAATCTGCATGAAATGAAAATTATTTGTTATCTCGGGGAAAAGACACCTTGCAGTAATTACTCCACAGGAGATCAGGAATACATTTGCAATGCACACATGTAAATATGAAATCTCAGGGTAGAGAAACCTTGCAGTAATTGCCCCAAAAGAGATCAGGAACAAATTTGCAATGCACACATAAATGAATAATAAATGCACTGCTATTACCTTAATGTCATTACAAATAGTGTAAAGTTTCTTCAAGGAAATTCTATCCTTGGGTTAAGTCAGGAACTATTTATTCAGACTAGGGTTTCTAGTGAAGTACAAATGGCTCAATGACCATGTGGAACTAGAATATGGCTTTGGAAATAATGATATATTAATATGCAGCCTTGTTCAATATGATAAACTTGAATAGTGAACACATCATTGACCAATTAGAGATTTGCTACACAAACCTCCCTATCATTCAGCTCGACCTAAAACCATATCTTCTCTCTTCACTCAGGCAATGAGTATGGTAGGGTAGTTTATGGAAGAATTCAAAAACCAAATCAGCATCACGTTTATAATCAGAATATCCTCAGTTCAGGCAACTACCTTGATGTTTTTGAAATGAGTGACATAGTGTCTTTTCATGGTAGATTCCATAAACAGAGTCACCATCGATATGTATAATCAGAGGATCATGGATAGAAGAATTCATGAAGAAATAAATAATTCTCAAATCACAATATACTTACAGTATTCTAGAAAAGTACTGTCCTGTTTTTCTCTTCTTTTTTTCAGCTAAGAAAAACATCACCGGACTAATGCTAATACAATTGCAATAACTATAGGACATCAATAGTAACTGGCATTCCATTAAAGACCTTTTAACATCACTAAGACTTAAAACAGAATATGTTGACAAACGAAATTTACAACCACTGCGTAAACCCAAAATAGATTTCAATGTGTAACCACAGGATATATTTTGGCTGCTGCTAATCCCCCACCATGAACGAGTTAAAGAGTAAAATGGAAGTCTTGCAAAAATGGTCTCAAAGCAACAGTGGCACAAAACATCTTGATACCATAATTGGGACTAACCTACATGAAACTATCAGAAAGACAAACAAGACTGCATATCAAGAGACACAGATAATCTACTAGCATTGAGCTGTGGTAAAATTAAAATGAACAGGGAGAATATACAAACAGCCAACCAATGGGAATCAATTAAAGAGGTGCAAAGGCAAATGAAGATTAAAGTCAATGATGAACAAAAGAAAAGAAAAGGAAATGATTTGGAGAACACAGATTGGAGAATGAGATTGTATCATAAAATATGAAGCGATGAATGCTCTAGGAATGTAAACGTGTGACTGATGCACAAGAAAGAGAAAAAAAAAAGGAGATTATAAGCAATTCACACTACAAAAGAGCTGTAAATTTATATATATATTTTTTTTTTTAACCCTATCTCACCAGAAACATGTAATCATCCATTCTCTGGTTAAGTGGCAATTCAGTGTAACAGCATTGTCACCAATGTAGACAACTCCAACAACACCAGGTTGTGTACATAAATAAACATCACTACCAAGAATCCTAAACGACTTCAATTACTTATTAACTGTTTGAAATCAATAATATATAAAAGAGTATATCTGTAAATATTGGTCATCAAACAAGCACCTGAAGACATATTAATTAGAGTCAAACACTGTAATAATAAACAGGCACATACTAGAGAGAGGGTAAACCATTAAGAAAGGCTAGTTGATAGACTGGCTACTAAATATAAGATGAACATTACAAGACAATAGAACCATATAGCAAGCATTTATGACTTATGTATACTAAAGCTACACTAACGAAGACTCATTCAAATAACATTATTAAATGATGAATCCCATAACATGGAATACAACCCAAGACAACTTGTTAGCGACCTGTTAAACAATGTGTTCTCCGATAGTCTGCAATATTTCACTTAAGAATTACTGCCTATCCACCTTTTGAATACCTCAGCTCAATGTAGTTTAAGACGGTAATGTAAACATGAAACAAAATTATCAAAGGCCAAATATTTATACAAATAATATCACTATATATACATCATTGTTATAATGATTTGAAAATACAATAGCATGTACATCACCTAAAGTGCTTCCATTCTAGAATTACATCCAACTTCTACAGATTAACCGCGAAGCACAAAAAGAGCAAAAGAACAAAAAATACATCCAAAATTTATAACTTCATGGCATCGCTATCAGAAATATCAAATGGAGAATTCAACATAAAGTTTGCCACTGAATAAAATCAATGTTATGAATGTGGTCAGGGTTAGAGCACTTAGTCAGGAAAAAAACAGATGCTGTCTTGAAGCAACTCTCTATAGTGCTCGTAGCAGACATCTTTGAAGCCAAACAGCATTCAGTCATGAAGAGAATTACAACAGAAATAACTCTCGTAAAACTACCCATACAAAGCAGTAGATAGATTAGTCAACATCATCTGCTTAAAATGCTTTCATATGTCCAACTCCTACTTGGGATCATACTACTGCAGATAACAATCTTCCCATTTATGATTATTTTCAGCAACACTTTGAATGCAACTCAGGCAATTCATCTTACTCACTTCACTAATTTTTCAAAAGACTTTTTCAGAAGATCAGTAACATCATAACTTCACCCTCATCCATATGAGTTTTTGTCATTGTCATTGGTCAATCCCTGTATTTCCACTTAAAGACAAAAGTCCTCATTCAATTAGCCACAATTGTCCCTCCAGTTGGCAAATATGCCCCAACGAAGATTCCAAATAAGGTATGCTCGCTTGAAGACTTTTCTCCAGCATGTGATAAAATACAGAAAACTTAGCATCATCTCAGGGACAATTAATGTTATTGTTAAAGCACACGAGGGAATCCAACTTGTCACACCTTAGGATAATTATAGAGGTCAGGTGTGTATCCTATTATCTCACACGGCATGTAAAATTCTATCATGAGTATACCCTTCATGAAAATAGCAGAATATCGCAGCAAGAGTTCAAAGGAAACCCAGACCAAGGAACAAAGGGCACAAATGATTGAAAACATCTGTAGAATCCATTTAAATGCTCTTCATTTGATAGGTGGTTAACGACCTCAATGATAGATACATATCCTACATGAAACAGTCAAGTTCGAATGGTTATCTCAACCTTCTCATAGTCTCAATAGTTCACCTGGAATGGTATATGTGGCCATTGACATGTTCCTGAGATATGACTAGTCACTAAGGTAATATTATCCTCAAAATGAACAGCAATTCTACAAGATAAACACAGAGTTAATATTTCTCCAAACTTTGATAACTAGGGTATGATATAATTATTATTCAGCCCAAGATACAATACATTTCTCCCGAGATAAAAGTTGATTTTGGCATAATATTGCCACAGTACATATACTACGAATCTTGATATAAAAATAGGAATTCAGAAATGGAAACCCATTCTTCTGTTGCTCAGTGAGATCAAGGGCCTGCAATGCAATAATACCACATACAATTCAGATGAGTGCTAATAAAGATGAATTGCTAACTAGACACCAACTAAACTTTTGTTGATCCTTCATATGGCTACTTACTAAATAATCAGCCAGAAGGAAAAAAAAGAAAAAAAGAAGGCAAACTTGACCTAGCCTGTTATAGTAAGGGAAGAAAAAGAATTATGATTCAGGTTGTTCAAGATATATTGCAACAATTACATATCTCATTTCCAGAAGCAAATAACAGAATTAAGAACCAACTTCATTGGCAAGGGGGGGAAAAGAGTACACAGGATCATATATCTATAAAT
>JAYMTE010001320.1:0-13724 GCA_036897545.1 Pelargonium fulgidum
ATTTTTGTCTCAAAATGATTATCATCTTTCTTCCTGAGAATGTTATTTATGCATGAATTGTCAATATTATCTTTATAACAAGCTAGTAAGTATCCATTATGTTTACTATAATATAAGATCATGACCATAAAAGAATCAGGACAACATTTTGGGACAGAAAGAGTAGAACATTCGAGTAGCACACCCAAAAAAAAGTCCGTAAAACATCAACAATTAACATAAATTTACCTGAACAACATGAGTAGAGTAAATATTTTAAGATATGCAGAGAAAGAATTTGAAAGCGACCATTTTGGTGTATTGTACTGAATTGGGGTTAGAATTAGGTCTGTTCTATATCCATATATTTTTAATTCACCACCTCTTCAGAAACTTTATCCAATAGGTCTAGGTTGACAAGGCCAGGTTTTGTTCTAAATTTATCACTGATTTCACCAGGTGTAAGAAACCTAAGCCATATAAATAATTAAATTATCACTTCATGTGTTAATATACTAAAATTGATGAACAAAAAGAGGGCATGGAAACAGAAAACATTTCCAATTGTCGTCTCTATCATTTAAAAAGATCTTACCAAGGCAAGGCAGGATCTTGGTAGTAATCTTGGTGGGAGCAGTAGTGGTTGTGTTGCAATCCAAGGTTGTCACTTGAATTCAACCAGGATGGGAACTGCATGACCTCGCCAAATGGATTGTACCCATCTATCATATCTTCATCTGCTTTCAAGAACTTGAACCACCAAGCTGATGTCACCAAATTCATGGTGTCATTCCAAGCCATCTCGTGTTGTTCTCCTATTGATCTGATCTCCGCCATCTCCTCGTCGTCCATTGCCGGATGCAACCCTCCACTCGAGTCGTCCTGATCAGCCCCCGCAGGATGATGCTGGTTTTGTTGAGGAACATCTTGTACTATACCAGCTGAGGATGTGTCCTCAGCTGGTATAGTACAAGATAGAGTTTGGGAAGAAGATGATGATGGAGATGAGTAGATTAATGATGGGTTATTGTGGTAGAGTGTGGTGTCTAGGTTGCTGAAATCATGGAAGTTGAGGTTGAGGCCTAGGGGTTGGTTTGGTAGTGAGAAATTGAGGCTTTCAGGAATTGGTGGAGGTGCAGTTTGGGGAGCAGACCAGGGGATTTGATCTGGTAGTGGTCGTTGGTGATGGGAAAATGAATGGTAATTGGGATAATTTGCAAAATTGGATGTATTTGAAGGGTATATTCTAGGATTTCTCCTAGATTTTATCTTAGCTTCTGGTTCAAAACATGGTTGGGGAAGAGGCTGAATTTGTGGTGGTTGTGGTGGTGGTGGTGGTTGCTCTTGCTGCTGCTGCTGCTGGTCCTGGGCTTGTTTCATGGCTGCTCTGTGGTACTTAAGGGCAGTGACAATCTCCTTCCTGGCCTCAGCCATATTCAGGAGCCTTTCCTGGTAAGGCCTACTGGTGTGGAGTCTCCTCCTAACTTGTTTTTTGTGTTTTTGTTGAGGTTGAGGTTGTTGGGTGTCAACAAAACCTTGGCCTACTTGGGTTAAATTCTGGCCCTGCAACCTAACACCAGCACCATCAGCTGCAGCAACAGAGCAATCTGTTTCTTTGAGGTTCATGGGGTCTTTGGTTCTAGAAGATGTCAATTGTTTGACTAGGCTACGGATATAGGCACCGGAGAGATGATGCTCCTCCTCCACCTCCACCTCCTTGTTCTGCTTGCTAAGCATATTTTGATCCATTTCCTTTCTTTCAAGCTGTGTTGCTTGTTCAGAATATCTACCTCTCATCTCTCTTTGTATTGTATTTATCTATTTAGTCCTAAGGCTCAAGTCTGAAATTGGTGCAAAGAAATAGAAGGTGGTGTGGTTTGGAGGAATCATGGTTTTCTTCCCTATTCTGAAAGACAAAGTACACACAGAAACAGAGTGCAGAGGGAGAGGCAGAGTAAGTCTGGTGGAGCTGATGGGTGTTATAAATAGCTGGGGACAGTGTTTTTAATTCTTTTGGTCTTTTCCCTTATTTGGCAAACTACATGTGTTACCATTTTTTATTACCTGCCTTAAATGAGTTGTTAGTAGCTTTTCCATGACTCAAATACCCTTCTATTTCAACCACAATTATCACAACTTGGTTACCTCACAAATCATATGGGACAGATCAACTACTTTCATGTTTCAACTTGCAACTAGTAGAATCCACACCAAAACCAACTCTCTCTCTCTCTCTCTGTCTATATATATATTCATATCATTGAGCAAAAACAAACAAAGCAATAGAAGAACATCATTACTATTATTCAAAGAATGCAGTCGCAATTAGACATTTTAATGGGTTTCCTTCTTTAAAAAAGGAAATGTATTAAAATGAGTTATCCAAAAAATGATTGGAGCGAGAAACTGAACAAGACATGCAATATTTGAGGTGTAATTTTCCTCACCAGCAAGAATATTACCAGCAGTAGCAGCCTTCGATCCTTTGACCTTGGGAGGAAGGTCAAGTGATACTCTTAACACCTCATCCCCCGAAAGATGGGTCTGCCAAAGCTCAAAACCATCTTTACATAAACATTTCCTGCACTGTGAGAACAAGAATATAGTGAACACACTACCGCATAATCTTCATTGTCTAGCAATCATATTTGCACTGAAGTTGGATAATGAAACAGAAATAAGAAACACAAGATCACTATTTACTAGATCCCATCACAAGGAATGGTAGATTCACGGGGGGTGGGTCTAAGGCTGTTTTGGTAATTAATCCAGATATCATTTACTAGAGATAGCTTACTTGTATCCAGGGGCATTTTAGGCATTATATATATTATGAGGTCTCTTCTTGTATCTTTGTCTGCAAGTACTATGGGACCAGGCTCCTCCAAAAACAAAAACGTCAGCAAAAGCCCAAGGAGACTGACAGAAGAATCTCCATTACTGTTGTAACCTTCTTTTTTTTTTTTTTAATTAAAGGAGAAAAGAGAAAATTTCCAATTATTCTGTTAAAAAAAATTGTTCAGCATGATTTGAGTTTGTTCATGAAACAGAGAACTTGGACCTTTTCTAAAGCCACTCAGAAATGCTCCATACCATCTTTCTCCTCTCATTTATATAATTAATTTCCCTTTCTGTGCTTCATATTCAATGGGAAAAAGAAAGAAAGAAAAATCTCAGACAATTTTCACTTCAATTTTTCACTCCACTTGAAACCAGAGACAGAGCCAGAGGCATGGCTTCTTCTGTGTCTTATGGCAGAATTATCAGACATAATTAACAGGGAAACTAAAGCCTGGAGAAGAGACATTATTACAGCTGTAAATGGAAACAAACTATTTCCTACATCTTTTGATAAATCAAACACTTCTGGGTAAAAACTAACATGACATTTTAGCTCAGATGGAACTGTTTCTTCACATGCATATATAGTTTTGTTCCGTATGGGGGGGCAAAAGCAGTTTCTTATCCCCAAAATAACAATATTTATTCTCCAAAACAATACCATCTTAAATATTGTTGGATATTTCCCATACTATAATTGAACTTGGGCAAATAAGCCACCACTGTCAGCTGATTTGGATGATAGAAAAAAGTTGTACCATGAGGAATGGGTTACTCTTGATCATAGAAGGGTCAAGCTATACATTTTTGTATCCTAATATTTGAATAGCTTACTATTAACAATAAGTACTGGTATAAATCAGTGTGAATTAACTTGATTGTAAACCATTTATGCCTATCAATGGCACTAAGAAAATTTAGCAATCAAATAACTTTCAAAACATTGCTACCGTCATTGATTTATACCTTGTAATGGTTGGAAACTCATTTCCCCAGAAACTATGAATCTGGATCAATATCATGTCCAACACACAAATTAAAATGAATTTGGGGTTGGAATGTAGATTATTTTAGACCTATGTTTCTTGGCCAATTAAGAGTACTTAAGTTCCAACAGTTAAATCAAAACAACTGATCCCCCAATTTGACATCTTTCCTATTAATCTCATCACCGTAACAGCAATTTACTATATCCTTGTGAGAATCTCAAATGACCGATACCTTAGAAAACAGACAGATTTAGGGGTTTACCTCCCTATCAAGTCATATGTATACTACTACTACTTGATATTTTGTTTTTAGTTCACCGCTCAAAGAACATTGAATCACAACCAAAAATGTAAGAATTTATCTTAAGAGAAAAGGACATGTAAAGTCAAGAAACCAAACCTGTGTCCATCCCCATTTGCATATCTACAACCAACTTTAATGGTTTGTTAGGTTGTGTCCACTTGTTGACCTAGACAAATGCAGGTCGAGTTAAGCTGCAGAACTTTGGTCATATATATGTTACTTCAGTTCTTACATAACCCAGGACCAGTGGCATGCCTAATTAATACATATCCACCCCCAATGAATATCAAATCAAAATTACCCTCTCTTTCAAGTAATTCACTAGTGAAATACAGACAACTTTATGCAATAAGATTTACTAAAAATAAATCATGATTCTATATTTTAAATTTGTTGAAACTAGTAACCATGATTATTAGTAAGAATCAGTTTTAAGATGTTTCCAATATCTCCAAACACTGACTTTCCTTGATCCTTCCTATATTTTCAATATAATAAATGCAACAGTGACCTTCAACATAAAACCTAGCCAGGTAAGTAAACGTTTTCAAGTCAATGATCATGCAATGAACAAGAAGTAGAATGCATAAAATTCAAGTAAAAATTGGCACAATAAACAGCCACAAAATTGGACTATAGAGAGTAAAAAAAATGAAAACAATTCACATAAATTGAATATATGAAGTCAACAACAACTACAGAAAAAAAAAAAAAAATGAATGCGGGCATGTGCAGAGTGTAGATGGTGAACAAATGTAAAAAGGATAGAGATGCAGATTCTAAAAATGAAATAAATAAAATAAAGAGAGAGTGAAGGAGGAGGTGGGAGGAAGAGAAACGTACAGGGATTTTTCTCTTTTATTTTCTGTTTTCACTAGCAGTTGTTGCTGCTGCTGCGGCTGGTGGTGGATTGTGGATAGAAATTGATGGATTGGATTGGATTGTTTGTGATGGATTAGGGCAAAAACCCAGGTTCCGCCAATCTCTTCACACCTCTCTCTCCTGCTCTTCTCCTGCTGCTCCTGTTCCCACCAATCAGGTTTACACACATACACATCACCATGCGCCAATCCAATTCCTCCAAGTAATTCCTTTCTCTCTCTCTCTGAGTTTCACTCTCTCTGAGTTTCAGATTCCATTCACACTTTACAAGTTACAATCACTCACAAATTTGCATAAATATGTGATTTTATAGATTTAAAATATGAAATTTTAGGGCAAAGGAAGGAGAGGTTGTCCCCACACATGCAAATATGAAATGTATAGACTCACACACCCACTTCTTGTTGTGTGATGTATTATTAGGGAAGAAATGAAGAACCATTTGAGAATCTCAGTGTACTCCATGAATTGAAACCACCATTTACTTGAAGTTGCAGCTTCAGTTGTTGCAGACCCTGTTGGCTATTTCTGTGATATACTACACTCACACTCCTACAGTAGTGCACTGAATGATCTCTAGAGTTAATGTCCAAATTTCAACCAACACCTCAGTCACTGTGATCTTTTGTTGATTTTTAAGGTAGCACGTCAGTATTTATTAATACTTTATTATGCTGCATTAAATATAATGTCTATAATGTACAGTATATCAGATAAAATATTATGTTAATAATATAAAAATAAAACGATGTAATAACGTGACATGCACACGTAAATTCTACATCTAATGCGTTATGATAATATGTCAGTAAAAACTAACATGACACTTAAAACGTGTAAGTAAATATAGTGGCCATGTAAATTGAGACAATAATATTAGAAAGTAGTAAAAATATTTGTTTGATCCATTTGGGAAGAGATGGGAATGGGACCCCGTTACAGTGTAACGGTGGGGGTAGCACATGCAAATGCAGTGCACATTATTAATAATCTTTAGCTAAAGTAAAGAAGGGTGAGGTGGGACCGCAGGGAGTCATAATGTTAATGTGACGGGTCATTATCGAACTTATTTAGTATAGAAGTGGCCACGTGGGAGGGGATTCAAGACTCCAATCAAACATAAGTCGCCACGTGGGATCCAGACAAACGGACAATAAAGACAATGCACCACAGGCACCAACCATGTCTGTCTCTGCCGCCTTCTGCCACCGCCGAAAAAGCCTGCCACCACCACCACACACATTTTCCATTATTATTATATTCTTTTCTAAATACTAAATTTTACTTTCGTATTGTATCATAATATTTCAAGATAATGTTCCTCAAGTTATTAACAGACTGGAGGTGCAAATAATTAAGCTGGAATGTCTATTTAGGTGATAAATTAATTGCATTATAATTAGTATTATCTGTGAAATGAATATTGAGCTCCTGAGGGTTCTGTGATGATCCTTTATTAGTAGGAAGCTCCCACAAATGTATGGTCTCTTTCCGCTATAAGTGGGGGTGGCCGTGGGACCATTTCATTTTTTATCAATCTGTCACCAACACTACATGCATTACACAGATACAACTCTTTTTTCAACAATACCAACAATAATTTTAGGTGATCCAGCTCAATTTTTTTTATATATTTTCATTTCATGGCCATTTACAGATACAGGGACCATTTTGGGCCATGTTTGATGGGCTGCTTGGAAGAGTGATGGACTTGTGTTCTTTTGTCTTGGGCCTAACCAAGACATTTTTTACTAACCAAACAAGGCCTTAAGACCCTACCCCTAAACTTCAGTCCCATTCTTGTTTTTTTTTTCAAACCGTAAGTAAAACAACACTTCGTACCTATAGAAGAAAAAGAAAAGAAAAAGTCAACGTTATAGTTAATAGCGAATGTTAATAAATGAGTATCAACATTGGTGGTACCTGCAGATTTATTTATGTATGTATGTGTTCGAAAATAGTAGAAATGGCAAAGCTGATGACAGATTATAGGAGGTCATTACAAAGCATAAGGAGACAGTGTTACCTGGGAGTAGCCGCCCATTTCAAACAAATTCATGCATTGGAATCATCAGCTTCAGCCTTTAAACAAACCCAGTTTCTCTATATATTTACTTCCTTCTCTCAATGCTTTGTATTCACATCATATCTCTATTTGTATTCACATTCTGCAATTAACTCATTTCTCAGCTAAGCTGCACTCATGGCTTCCTTCCTCTCCACAGCTGCTTGTCCCATGCCAACCCTCTCTTCTCCTTCTACAAGGATCAGGAGTGCCATTTGTCAGCAAACCACCTTCTCTACCACTGTATGTAACATGCTTGTTCAGGTCTAGAGCTGACAATTCGGGTCACATAACACACGACACGACACAAAATAAACGTGTTTTGGTTCAAAAAATTACCAATTGTGTTCGTGTTGAACCCATAAAACATGCACTCACGATTAATTAATCATGCCAAGGCACAACACGACATGACACAATTGTCACCCACGACCCGGCACGATTAAGGACTCAATAGTATTTTCATCTAAAATATAATTCCAGGTCAGATCACAACATCATATTTACCATTTGCAATCCAGGCACTTTTTTCATTGTTTCTCTTTTGTGAATTTATTCGTGTTTGGTCGTGTCGTGCTAAACCTGTCAACCCGACCCATTCACTTAATCGTGTTATTCATGTCGTGTCAACACGGCCTTAAACATGTTGTGTTCATGTTTTGAGTTTGTCATGTTCGTGTTGAGCTATGCAACACGATTATTAATCGTGTCGGGTCGTGCAGCGCACAAACAACCTTCAGCAGCACGACACGACACGCACGCACAAATTGGCAGCCCTATTCAGGACTACAACTTGTCTCTAATCTTCCTTAATTACAGTCATGTGTTAAATAGAAATCACCCACATTTGTCCAATGCAGGGAAGTCCTTTGTTTTGTGGGCTTAAGAGCAGCGTCACAAAGGTTCAGTTCTTGAAGGCAGCTAACCGATCTTCAAACCGGTCTGGATACTTGAAGACAACTATTTCATGCTCCACTGTGAGAATTTAGTTCCTCTAAACCCTGCAATGGATGTGGAACAGTCTTAGCTTTTACATTTACATAGTGACGTAACGCTTACGCCTTACATGTATAATTCATTTACCACAGGCTCAACCTGAAACCCTGCTAACCGTGCAAAGCACCATTGCCAAGCAATTATCAATTGACGTGAGCACTGTGGCCCCTGAAACCAAATTTGCTGACTTGGGTGCTGACTCTCTTGACACGGTATTTCCTACAACACACATGAAAGCATATGAGAACATATACATTAGGAATAAATGAACTTGATTATATGGTTTCTGTGTACCGTATGATTGATCTGCTGAATCCAAAAATAATATTCAGGTGGAGATCATGATGGCACTAGAAGAACAATTCGGAGTGTCAATTGGTGAAGGGGGTGCAGAGAACATAGCAACTGTTCAGGATGCTGCGGATCTGATTGAGAAAGTGAAGGCAGCTTCATCTTAGGTTTTTTCTTTCTATGTAATAACAATGGAGTCTTAGGTCAGAATGTCTGTAACGGCATGCATACAACATAAAAGTTTAATACTATACCCTCTCCAGGGTACTAAATTTTTGTTTGAATTGATCAAAATAAATGAATTTCTTGTCACTTAATTCCAAGTCATAAAAGAAAAGCTAATAAAAATGCAGACTTTACCTCCTCAATTGAAACCAACAGTTCAGATCATATACATACATACCAGTAAGAGGCTAAGAGGCAGATCCAACTTCATTAGCAACGAAACGGATGCAACCACTACTACCATATTTCATTCCTGCATAATCACTTGGTACTTAGGATGAATAATACAGAGAGTCACTGCATCTTCCAGGTGTACCTATGCACCACAAACTGAGTACACTGGACATGTTAGCATGTAGTTACATTCTAGTAGTGGAAATCATTCTTAAATCTTTCTTCAAAGTGTACGAGTTTCAATGAGACATTGGTTAGCAAGTCTACTAGTTAAAATTGAATATGGTTCCAATCAAGAAAGCCAATGTTCCTTAATTGCTGTAGCCAACAACAAAGTTGAAAGGAACAAAAAATGAGAACTCAGTTAATATAGTATTTTGTTGTTCAATGCAATAATTGTAAGACAGCAGAAATTCAATCTAATAAAACACCCAAGTTGATTCTGATTACAATGCTAGGAAAAATTATTCTAACATCTAAAGGCGGATCTTATCTCAAATGTCAAGTCAATTTCCTTTGATCAGTTAAGAAAATGCAAACTAGTTAAAGATTCTTAACTTGGACGATTTCAATCCAGCTGAAACTTTCAAGGGTTATTATTCTCGAAGATTTCAATTAATCTTTCTTTGCTAGGGGTAGCTAGCCTGATTCTAACCCCATCCAGCTGATTATTCAACTTGTAAGGAAACATCTGCAAACACATTAAATTAGAAAACGTCATATATTTCTCTTCTCGTGCAGCTTCCAAGTGTCAGAACGAGATTTAATATTTCAAAATATGACTGTATAAACTGTGGTTGACCATGAAAATAAGAATATAATATAACTCTAGAACTGATCTGTTTATTCAGCTCCCATCCAGTAAGCTATACAACTTAACCTGAGAGAGAATATAATCTACTGCATATACATGAAGGGCCCGTATGACCTGGCAGAAAGGCAGGGAGAGAAGGAAAAATGGAGGGAGGCAATGCAGCTGTGCAGACTGAGAGCTACCATATTCTAACATGTTGCCCGCAATTAGAGACTGATAAAAAAGCACAAAAGAAGGACTAGACAATATAATGATAAGAGTAAGTACATTGGCATGAATCCTTGGAAAATTATGACTGAGTTATTAAAATCATCCTTATATCCCAAGCAAAGTGGACTAAATGAGCAACAGAATGACAGAGTAATATTATACTAAAACTTCTTATACATTTCGCATTACATTTGTTTACTGTTCTATAAGTTTACTTCTGATTTTTCATTCTATAATTTCTTCCACGGTATATAAATCCATTGCAAAATATATCTAACACTAATGGCATTCAATCTTCAAAATGTTTGAACCAATTGGATATGGTTCTAGCGAGGACTTTTGTGTCATTCAACGAAAGGGTTTTAAGCCCCTGAGCTATAGCATCAGCTGGAGTGTACAAGCTACCTACTTCCCACTTTGGTTCCTGATAAAGCCAAGAAAACAGGAGAAAAATTAGTTAGAAATGGTTTGATCAAGAAACAAGAGATAAAAGGTTTTCATCAAGAAAAAGAACTAGGAAGCTAACTAAAAGCCAATTATCCTTCATAATGCAATATACTGTGTTAAGCACATGTAGTTTACAAATATGGGGACTCCAGTCTTAGAGATTGGTGTAGTAAGTAACATGCAAAGGATAATACAGGATATTCCCAAATTTTCCAGTTTACATGTCAATAAAATACATGACAAATAAACTTCAGCCATATAAAATATTATACACAAGAAAAGTACATACTTTGTCACCCACTACCATTTTCAACAAAATAGTAAAAGGGTTTTCAGAAATGAAGTGTTGTACATTTGTACTCCAGTCTTCCAGTGAAGAAATTAAAAAGTCAGTAAGATTTTGTTTTGTTCCCTAAATATCAGGAAGTTGTTATATAATCTTACTCTTCTTGGAACATTTTGAAAAAATAACTTGCAATTTATGAGTGCTCACCATATTTTTCAAGTAGGAAAATGGGGACCCCATATTATTTATATTAGAACAGCTTAGTAAGAATGGAAGGTACATTTTGAATTCTTCCTTCTTTGTTGAATAACAGAATAATGTATGTTTTGAATCTTTTTAGGAGATGAAAACTTTCTCATCCACAACCTTAATACCACCTACCATGAATTACTATTTATATTCAAACAGGAGATTTTCAGAGAGAATAAAAAAGTTTGTTCAAGGTACCTGTATGCAAGGTGAAATATGGTTACCACTCAGTTGGACCTTTTCCAGTGTCCCACCAATAGATTCCACACGAGGCTTCAGTGTATCTTCCAGAAGATCTGTCTCATCGATAGCGTCATAACTGAATTTCACCTGAGATATGACGAATATATGCACCAAAACATTTATCAAAAACAAACCATTTGGTCTATATTGTGGAATACACAAAAATTACATACCAGAAGAGTGTGCTTGACATTGTATGAATTTTTAAAACAATCACGATTCTCAAAGGGAGTGGGCCTAAACTCTGATACTCCTTCTCTGACCTAACATAACCCAGATCATTCAAATTTGAGTATCATCATGAAAAATTCTGCATTTGAGAAATATTTTCAAATAATACATAGATGATATATCCAAAATGGCAATCATTGATTAGTATAATTTAATTCACTGCAGGTAGAAAGAGGAAGGAACCAAAAATTGAAGCAATGGATCCTTATTAATATCCTCTCTTAGAAATATCATCCATACGAAAAATACCTGATTCATTACTGAGGGCAATTGATCCACAAATTTGGTTAATGAAACCAGTGATTCCTGGTCATTGTTTGGTATAATTGTCCCAGCTGCATCAAGTAGTGCCTTCCAAGCACCCTCTAGAAATAAGCAGCACAGAAATGGAAGCTTTAGATAAACAACAATATATATACATGCACCAAAAAAACATAGATATGTTTATAAATATATTATATATAGAATAGACTTAAATATAGAAATAAGAAATACATTGTCATCTGTAACTTAAAAAGGAAAAAAACAAAAGAAGGGGCCACATGGTGCATAATGGCATTAATATTTAACTATTTAAGACTTTGAGTAGTATGCTTAAATTAATTTACTTAATGACGGGTTCTCGGTGCAGTGAAGTCCTCTTTCCTAGAAACTAGGGCCAATTTATTCATGTTGTATCAAATTTATATCCCAAGCTTGCAGCCACACAAATTACGAGAATTTTGCAACCATACTAAAAGGGCATGAATTTCCAAGAGATTTTCTGACTTAAAGCAAGGTCTCTTCATTATTCACAAGACCTCTGTGTTTTTCCTCATAAATTAGAACTACAAGTTACCAGATATAGAATATAGTAATGCAATCATATGCATAAAAATAATTGACCAATAGTATTTGGCTTTAAACGTATTGCTACTGTATTCAAACTATTTCATACAATCTGTCTATTTCACAACCTCATAAATCATGGGGACAAAAAGAAGAAGCAAGAAAGTATTCTTCCAACACATGGGCTGTTCAGCTATTTAAAGAAAGAACTGTGACCAGTACTAAGATTAAAGTTCAGAAGACATAACCATCTCACTTATTGCAAAATCAGAATAACACAATGAAAATAAAGGGCAAATTGCAGAATATATATACTCTATACTTAGCTCCATTTGCAAATAGCTCCCCATACCTTTTTGGCAACATCTAACTCCTTGTATTTTCAATCATTCATTTCGGCAATGTGAAAATGATGGTGATCATAAGATTAAATTGACTACTTTGGGGAATAATGACAGATCATGTATCATACCCATGATAAGAGAAGAAGAAAAAAATTAGCTAAATGACAAAATGGAAATTGAAAGTACAAGGAGTTAGCTGTCCCAAAGAAAATACAGGGAGTTATCAGCAAAAGAAGCTAGGTATAGGGCATTTATCTGTATTTCACCCTTAAAAGAAATAATATAACTTATAGTAAACTAGAACAAGCAATCTCAGGATATCAAAACTACCTGAGGCAGTTACAGCCATTGAATAGAGTGGAGATGCTTCTACAATTGGCATCAGCTGACTGACTAGAGGACCAAACTGCAAAGTGTCACAGAAACCATATTAGTTTCAGTGAAAACTTCTATTTTGGAACTGGTTATCCTTGGCAGATCAAAAATGACATTTCTATGTAAATAAAATAAAAAGAATTTTAATCTCATCTATATTTGAATACATCGCTGAATAAGCTGATGTCTAAGCCTTTCTGTTTCTAGGTCTAGTAAATAATCATACCCCAGGACCATGCTCACCCATACTGAAACACGTTCAATGCCTCAACAAAAATCAATCTAGCCCAAGACTTGATCTGAAGACTTCCATCATGAGTGAAACAATCCTAAACCACTAACACCAGGCATTTCATGGATTGAAGAGGCTTTTAAGAAACAGTTAATTTGGCTATTTGGTGGTTCAAGCAATAGCGGTCATATGCTAAAAATTATAGCTTTATGAATAACCATCTTTTTCATATGAAGATTATGGTTAACATCCATTGCAAAATCATTATTTTCTTAAATCAACTTTGTAAGGTAGCTAAATACTCTGTATGTATTCTTCTCTGTGTGTGTGTGCGCCACAAACAACAAACAAGACAGTTTTGCTTTTACAGAACTTATTGTCGAAAAACTTGTTTAATGGTACACTGGTACAGACACAAACTATTGTATTTCCACTAGAGCAATCATGATGCTAAATTCACCAGAAATTTTAAAGCAGTAAATTAAGTGTACCAAACATATTTACCTGCTCAAAATACGGAACAGCCTCTGTTGCTGGCCGATTATTGAATGAGATTATAGCATTCGCCTAACCTTCCAAAAGAGACAATACACTCTTTGTCACACTAATTAAGGATATAGTTTATTCATTTTAAACTAAACTCTGCATTAAGCTTCAACAAATAATACTCCCTCCGTCCCAAAATGAGTGTCCTATTTCTATTTTTTGCAAAAATTAAG
>JAYMTE010001321.1:0-13718 GCA_036897545.1 Pelargonium fulgidum
CTATAAAATAAAATATAAAAAAAACTTAAACTTGCTATAGCACATTTAATATCATGAACAAGGATTTAGGACAAAAATACATTGGCTAATGAACTTATTCACTCAATTATAAAGAGAATCAAAGAAAAGAGAGTTAAGGTTGGCCTTAAACTGGATGTTTACATGCACACTATCGTGCATACATACATACATACATACATACATACATACATATATATATATATATGATCCATCTTCAAAGTATTACAGAGATTTAGAATTATTTTTTATAAATGACTTAATATCATCTTTTATAATATTTATGATACATAAAAATACACAAATTGAATATATGATTAATAAGATTGATACATGACATTCGAAACGCTATCTCAACATATGAAAAAGTGAATAGTAAAGTTAAGTTCACGTACAAACTAATTGACTAGGAGCCGATGTCTAATTTTGTTCATACATTTTCTATCAATGGAAAGTTAAGTCCAAGTACAACTTATTGACTAGGAGCTAATGTCTACACCATTGCTCATGTCTAATTTTGTTCATGCATTTTCTATCAATGAAGTAATACATGACATACATATTTGGCACAAGTGTCCTAATTTTATGGATGCCGCGTAGTATTGCAAAATTATCCAATAACCTCCTCCTAAAATTAGCATCCATGTCTCATTTTTAAGACAAAGAACCCTACATTCGTGGGTGACCCCTCCCTTCCAATTATCAAAAACAATATAAGTACCCTTCCTCTACTCTCATTTCAATTGGGGAAAGAAAAGAAATTAAAGAAAATAAATAAATAAGTAGAAGAGAAGATGGGACTCAAAAACCAAATCCCCGTTCTCATCATCCTCTTCACACTCTCTTCTTTGCCCTTCTCTTTCTCACAAACAACTCCTCCTCCATCTTTAATGGACGATCCCAAAACCGATCCACAACTCAAAGAAATATGCAAGCTCACTCCCGAACCCGAGCTTTGCCTCCAAAGCTACTTCGTGTACACAGGAGAAGACCATCCCGACCCCAGCATCAACAACAAGGCGATCTTGAGGAAGGAGCTGGAGGTTGCCAAGAAAATGAGCTGGGAATTTTATACACAGGCAATAAACTACTCGTCCCAGAATTATGGGATACACGATGAGATGTACACCTTGTTCGACAGCTGCAGCAGGATGTTCGTGCTTGCGACCCACGAGTTAATCGACGCTAAAGAGGCTCTTCTCAAACAAAATGACATGAACAAGGTCAAGAGCGGGATCGATGTTGCCGTAAGCAATTTCAAGACCTGTGATAATTCTTTTGGATCAATCACAAATGCGCCTAAGTTGGATTCCGAGAAGCTATATAGGATGGCTAACATTTGCATGGCCCTTGCCAATTCCATCCATTGAAAAACTTGCATGGATGGTGTTTTCAGCTAAAGGTCATAATGTGTCTGAAGTTTACCATGTGCTTGACAGGAACAATTTTGTAACTTCAGATGGATCAATAAAACTATTTCATGCTAATCAGGAAAACAGAAACAAATATTCATTATAGTGAAAATCAAAGCATACAGAATAATATCACTGCAGAAGTCAAACTGAAACTATTGATACCTAGTTTTCAAATAATGCTATAAAACTGAATTGCCTGATTTGGGACATAAAAACTGGGGCATTTCGATCAGCTAGACTGATTAGGATGATCATTTCTTGTCTTCCTTCTCTGCCTCAGCAGCCTTCTTCATCCTGGCACCAACATGACGTTGGTTCGTCCTCTCAAGACGCAATTTGTCGTAAGCCTTGAATGATTTCATCTCAGCTGTAACCTTCACAAGGTCAACAGTTGGCTTCTCTCTCAAAATGGGCATGTAAGCACCTTGGACTTGGGTGGCAGTTGCAAGTTCCTCAGGTGTAGAATCACCGGCCTGCATGCACCACGGAGGTTAGGATCTCAATACAATTAAAACTGAAACACAACGTGTTTTGAAGACCAAGGTTTACCTTGAACTTCTTTGTGCGCCTTGGGAAGACAACTAACTTAGCCTTGTAAGTTTTAAGCCTCTGGGCATTAACCTGAAGACCTTCCAGAGATCGGTTCCTGCGTCGGTGATCAACGGCAATGCCAATGGTTGGTGCAAGTTTCTTGGGAATACCGGCAGCCTGATGTGTAACACAAGGGAAAATATTAATAAAAATATTCATGTAACAACAAGACCCTGCAACACGACGAGCTTCATAAAGTCAAAATAGCATGATAAACAAATATCACAACAAATCAGAAACCCAAAAAGGAGTCTGGTCATTGCAATCATGATAAGCATGAAAAAAAAATCCACACTCAAGCAGCATAAAACAAGCTAACTTTTTAGATTTTTTTTATAAAGAAAATGCATGATTCAGTAAACAAGCAAAGGATACGAACATTGCAATTTGGTACAGCAGCAATGTAATAGAAGATATGGAACTTAAGTTCTGACATCAGAATCCCAAAAAACAAGTACATAGGAAAAAGGCAATTCAGGGAAAAAATAATATAAAGATGAGATGAGATTGAGCTACTTTCAAAAACAGAATTACCTAACAAGGAACATTCAATAATACAGGTAATGAACTAATTTTCCAAGAAATCATTAAAATTCTAAATTGAATACACATACTAAATAAGATAATGCAAAGATGATATAACATTGAGGAACTTTCAAAATGAGAACTCACTATTAATGAAGGAAAATTCCATTCAACAAAAACAAACAAATTTCCCACGAAATCATTAAAAATCTAAATAATATACTAATGCTAGACGTAAGAAGAATTTTGGAATTCCAAAATTACTTAATCGTCTCACCTTTAGCTCCTCAAGAGAAAATCCCCTTCCAGCCCTAACTTTCATGTTGTATTTCAAGGTTTGCCCATGTACAATGGGTCTGAGTGGACCAGCGGTGGGACGAGGGAAAATCTTCACAGCCTTCTTTTGCCTAGCTGGAGAACTTCAACAAATTGTGTAAGCAACGCCTTAATAAGACAATTCAAAATGAAAATAGATACAAAGGAGATGGCCTAATTTGAAAATAAGTAGGATGTAAGCACCTGTCCTTCTTCTGGTCTTGCGTGCAGGCTGGTTGAACCAGGTTTTGACATAGTTTTGCCAGTGCTTTCTGAAGTGCGAACTAGGAATGACATTGTTATGCTTCACCATGACTTACCTGCAAATGACAGCAAGCATAGATCTTCACAAACACAACCACTAAAAAATAAAGCATACAGTGAATAGCAACATGCTACTGATGAATATCTCCCTAATCATTAAAGCATAAAGAAAATGGGAAGGACTGCGTCTAGAATCAACATCCACCTCTGGAACACAATTTGAAAAATCACTATCACAAAGAGATAATAAGCCCCCCAAAAATACAATGATAGAGAATTGTGTTCACTTTTACCCAAAGTTAAGTGAATGCTCATAAAATTAAAAGTTAGAGATACAAAGCACAGCAACATAACCAGAAAAATGAGATCTGATGATATCATTAAGCATCATCTATGATGCACATACACTTTAATCTTCTCAACGTACCCCTGTCCGATACGTATCCGATACTTGGACACTCAGACGCTCTTCGGAGACTTGATTTTACATCTTATCCAATTTTTTTAATAATTTTTCAAGCAGACATGTTTTCAAAACCTTATGCATCCCCCTTTTAATTTGAAGATAAATTGATTTAACATGTCCAACACTCTAAAACATATTGATGAGCATTACTTTATGTTACTTATATGAACTAATATAGCAAATATAACTTATCATTAAGCAACATGCGTTTCATGTCTATGATTTTATAAATGTTGTGTCATGGTATATCCATGTCGTTCCATGTATCTGGTACCCGTGTCTAAGCAACATAGAGCATCATCAATAGATACCACAACTCTAAATTACAAACCAAAATTTGTCTATATATTGATTGAAAAATTATAGAGAAATGTGTTAATCCTTCCCCGCGATAGAGAAATGTGATCAGGCAACCAAGTGCAATATGAAAATGTAACCCCAAAACATATAGAATATTAGAATGTGCTAATCCTTCCCAAAACTAAGTGCATGCACTCTTTATATTACATAGGCTGGAAAAAAGGGTCACACCAAAACAACCCGAAAATGCGATTTGATTGCATCAATAACAGTTATCAACAGAAGCCAAAACTAAGCTGAAATTCATAAGCCTCAATGCAAAGAGCCCCCAAAAAAATCAGACACCAAAATTAAACTGAAATTCATAAGCCACAATGCAAAGAGCCCCCCCAGAAAATCAAATTTCAGTAATTTTTTTTTTTTTTTTTAACTGCAGTTTCAGTAATCTTATAATCTATAATATTAGACCATCCATTTCTATGATGCACAAATCAAATTACCAAATAAAACACATGTTATCTACAAGAATACATTATATTGTTTCCAACAAACAGGATCTAATTCAATCAAACCCTTTGTTTGGCTAGCAATAAACTGAAGGAAAAACAGGAAATTTCATGATTTAGTACATTCATCGTCTACGAAAAGCCACGAGGAACAAAAAAAAACGCAGTAAAAACCTAAACAGCATAAGAATGAGATTTACAGTACCTGAGATTCTTGCAAAAGATCGATGAACAGTCGTGAATCTTTGAAGGAAAAGTTCTTGAGTCTCTGCTGCAGTGAGAAACCCTAGTAGATGGCTGTGTACGAAACTACATTTCTGACCCTGATCCTTCCTGTAATGGCATGATTCTTCAGACGATATCGGTAAAGGCATAAAGGGAAGTTTGGGTACTGATAATTAACTAAAACTCAAATAGCATCCTGTTATTGTATTTTTTAAAATTTTGAATTTGACTGCAACATTTTTTTCAATTATGAATTAATACATTTAACACGCTTTGATTTATTTCTATAAAAAAAAACATATTTATTTTATTATGTAGCCTACAAAATTGAAACATTATTTTTTAATGAAAACCAACTTTTATTCAAACAAAGCATCCTATTGAATGTAGAAATATAATATATTCCGAAATATTTTCAAAATTAAAGAAATTATCATCTAGTATGGTACAAAATTACTTAGACAACTCCTGAGCTAATCTATACGCAAAATGGTACAAAAATAAACATGATTTGCTCAAGTAATTTAATAAGTTGTTTACCAATACATTAATATATACCTTTTCTTGAAAGTTAATATCTAAGGACAAATGAAGCTAAGAAGTAAATATAGCACCAAAAAACAGACAAATAAGCTCACAAGTCACAACAAAAGCATTTTTTTTCCTTCACCAATTCAATTAAACTCTCCCACTAAAATATGTTCACACCTTTATAGCATGCATGATTTTTATTTTATTTTTTCCAATAAATTCAACAACATTATTGGCAATAAAAATATTGAAATTGCTTTTTAATTTTTGTCCTGACACTGATTATTCCGTTAAAAAAATTCCTCATTTATATACTTTCTTTTAGGCAACCATTTCATTAAATCTCAAAACTCCTCTATTTTTCTTTCCTCTACTTTTGGCACTGATAATTGGGAAGTGGAAAAAATAAAAAAATAAAAAAGAAAAGTCAAGGAGCTGCAAGTTTTGAGATGCCGTCGGCGGAGGAAGTTCCCGGTGCCGGGGAAGCATCGGAGCGTCGTGTTGATGGCATCGATGAGCTAAATCCTCCGCCGCCGCCGCTGTCAGTGGCGCCACCGCCACCACCAGCTGCTGGGGATGTTGCCGCAGAGGCCAGCAATGGCGATGAGGAGGTCAGTTTCGTCTCACCAAACAAAAACTCCTTTATTTATTTATTTTATTGTATAGAATAATACTGATGACTGTATGTATTGGCTGTTTACTCTCCACAACTGATTACTCAAATGTTTTTTAAGAGTACAATTTTCATGAAAAGAGAAGAAAAAAAAAAATAGGCAACTCGAATTTAAGTTGATTTGGAGTTCATATAGTAAGTTTCGAGTTGAGTAACTTAACTTAATCTGTTTAATAACCGCACTATGTTGGTTCATTTTATAGTGCACTATGTTGATTCATTTTAGTCGGACAAAAATGTGTGACTACTTTACATGAAAACATTATTTTATATTCATTTGAAAATGAATTATGTTATTTTTTTAAAAAAATTCATTTTAAAATGAGTATTTATCGTTTCTAGTTAATATTATATTTGTCTTTGTAAATTGGTCTGCAAACTCAAAGACTTATACTTTAATCAAGTCCTCGTCGTTCTTGTTCGATGTAGTCGGGTGGGCTGGTCCTCAACCCCCTTTATTATTCTTCTTCTTTTTTGCGGACTTGATTTAATAATATATATGGTTTTGATAAAAAAAAAAATGTAAAATTTCAAAAGTATCGGATGAAAAATGGCTTTGAAATTAAACAATAAAATATATCAGATGTGCGGGGTTAATATCAATCCATTTATGTAAAAGCGTCGAGCCAATTCAGGTTTTTGTACCAAATGATTCAAACATGTTAGTCATGTCTTATAGTGCCAACCAAGTACCAACCCATAAATATAAAAACGTAAAATTTCAAACACTTTTAATAAAAAAAATGACTCATATAAATTGAAATAGTTAAGAATATCAAATTGTTTATGATAAATATTAACTTATTTAGCTACACTAAAGCCATCTCAAGAATTTCAGAGGCCTTGTGTCAAAACTAAAATATAGGCCTCTAAATTTAGTAAATCGTGGCAGATCGTGAACCAATGAAAATAATCACGATCAATTAATTGAAATCAATCAGGGTTACGGTTGTAAACCATAGTTTATACATTGTTAAACTTAAGAGTAAAAAATGAATTGAATACAACATTGATTCGCAGCTAATAACTACAACTAAAAATCCAAAATATCGTAAGAGGCCCTTGGCTTTAGGGGGCCTTGTGCGATCGCCCATCTCGCACACCCTAAGAGTCGGCCCTGAACTACACCTGTCGAGTCGTTGAACCAAATTAATCGTGTCAACCCACTCTTGCATATTGTACTCTATTGTGTAACTCAACTAATCTAATAATCATACCCAAAATTGAGTTGACATATTTGAAAATAATAATAAACTTTACACAAACATGACCCATTAGCTAAAACATAAACTGTTACCCTAATTAATCCTACCAGTATTTATTTCTTTTTTTGAAAATCGTGACCACAATTCTTTTGCTTCCCACAAGTGGCATAAGAGAGCAGGACACGTTTCGAAACAATTATACTGTTGTCAAATATAACAAAAATAAAAAAATTCATACAACAACCAAAATTCATCGTAGACTCCCACTCTATCACAACTCAAAAGCAAACAGATGCTTGTTGAATCTTGGAATTGTTTGTAGAAATTCAAATTGACTACCAACTTTCGCTATCTGATGCCTCGGATTTGCAAAATCTGAGCTTTTCTTCTTCACCGTTCGATTCTATAATGACAGACGAAACCTTCGAAGGAGTTGCGCTCTTTTGATGGTTTGTTCAGTTCATCTATTTCTTCTGATCTTTCAGTAATGGCTTGAAAAAGTACCGATTTTTTATGATTCTTAGCGGATTCAGGCCTCTCTCAGATCTATATGGAGTTAGGTTTATTTGATTGTTTCGTTTTGTTTGCTGTAAATATTTGTCGTTTTATTGCAATTTGCGTGTTGCCCATAATTGTGTTTTCATTTGTATGGTTCTGATTAGTGCGTGTAATCTGCTTACCTGTGATTTGAGAATGACCCATTTGATGTTTTTGGTGGATTATCCTCAAAATGTGGATACAGTTGATGGGTTTGCTTAATTTATCATTTTTTAGTGTTTTTTTTTCTTTCTATTTTTCAAAAGAAAGTTTGAGTTTTTATGTTTGTTTGCTTGTTAGTTCATCATTTTGGAGGCTTGGAATTTATATTTTTAATAAAATGTTTGTAAATTTTGGATTTGTTGTGAGTAAAAGTTTCAGTTTTTTTTTTTCTTTTTCCATCATTGCATTTGGATCTGTTTCAATGTTGTTTAGCCTGCCATTGATATTTTTCAGTCTTTCCTGCAAATTTATATCTTGTCAGTTCATTGATAATAGAATCAAATTTTATTTGGGTTCTAAGATTTTCAAGAGTTATTCTTCTCAATGCATGTGTTCTTATATTCAATTGAAAATGTTATTGTGTTGCTTGCTATTATGTGAGATTGGAAGGTTTATGTGATGTAAAAGGCAAAGAAAACTGAATTGGAGATAAGGGGAAAGAAGTAACAACACTGTGATTGTACAGTAAACGAGTAACAAAACTGTAAAAATGAGTTTATAATTTGTACAGTGATTCCAATAATAAATCCCTCTGTTTAAAATTTGGAGGCTAATAGTCAGCCACTAATTTGCCGGCTTAGATTCTTTTTACTCTTGTACAAATAGAGTTGCTCGTGAAAATGTTTGATTTGTTATTTATCATTAGTGTCTGTTTTTTGAAGTGAGGGAAGGCAAAAACCAATTCTTATTATGTTGGGAACTTGATATTGTATGCAGAAATTGAGGAACGTAGCAAACAGGCAAGCTTCTGCTACAATGGGGGAGTACGATAGTGCGGAGTATGTTAATGTTGGGGAAGTTCCTTTTGCTGGGGTAGACAATAACTACAAGAAGGTTTCCGTTCTACCACTTGTGTTCCTAATCTTCTATGAAGTTTCAGGAGGTCCTTTTGGTGTTGAGGACAGTGTCCAGGCTGCTGGTCCTCTTCTAGCACTTATTGGGTTTTTAGTTTTTCCCTTAATATGGAGTGTCCCTGAAGCGTTAATTACAGCGGAGATGGGTACCATGTTTCCTGAAAATGGTGGGTATGTGGTGTGGGTTTCTTCTGCATTAGGTCCGTATTGGGGGTTTCAGCAGGGTTGGATGAAGTGGCTTAGTGGTGTTATCGACAATGCTCTGTACCCCGTTCTGTTTCTTGACTATTTGAAGTCTGGAATCCCAGCTCTAGGCGGTGGTTTCCCTAGAACAATAGCGGTTTTAGCTTTAACTGTTGTGCTGACTTATATGAACTATAGAGGTTTAGTCATTGTGGGATGGGTTGCTGTTCTTTTGGGAGTTTTTTCAATTCTTCCCTTTGTGGTTATGGGTTTTGTGTCAATCCCAAAATTGGAGCCTTCAAGATGGTTAGTGGTAGATCTAGGGACCGTGGACTGGAATTTATATCTGAATACCCTCTTCTGGAATTTGAACTATTGGGACTCGATAAGTACACTAGTTGGAGAGGTTGAAAACCCGAGGAAAACTCTGCCAAAGGGTTTATTTTATGCTGTGATATTGGTTGTTCTTGGGTATTTCTTTCCTCTCTTAATCGGTACTGGGGCTGTTCCACTGGACCGTGAGTTGTGGACTGATGGATACTTCTCAGATATTGCTAAGATTATTGGGGGAGTTTGGTTGAGATGGTGGATCCAAGGGGCAGCAGCAATGTCAAATATGGGTATGTTTGTTGCAGAGATGAGCAGTGACTCTTTCCAACTTCTGGGGATGGCAGAACGAGGAATGTTGCCAGAGTTCTTCGCCAAGAGGTCTCGTTATGGAACCCCATTGATCGGTATTTTATTCTCAGCTTCAGGTGTGGTTTTGCTTTCATGGTTGAGTTTCCAAGAGATTGTAGCTGCAGAAAACTTCTTATATTGTTTTGGGATGATTTTGGAATTTATAGCATTCATAAAGCTAAGGATGACACACCCAGCTGCATCTCGACCGTACAAGATACCCTTGGGAACAGTTGGATCCATTCTCATGTGCATTCCTCCGACAATTCTGATATGTGTTGTGCTAGCACTTTCTACAGTTAAAGTCATGGTTGTAAGCCTTATCGCTGTGGCAATCGGTCTTGTCATGGAACCATGTCTCAGATACGTTGAGCAGAAGAGATGGCTCAAGTTTTCTGTAAGCTCCGATCTTCCAGATCTTCAGGTTGGTAATGCAGAAAGCACTTCCTTAATATATTGAAGAATCCAATATTTGAGCTATGCTGCGAGAACAAAGATTGCCTTGGCTTTGTACGTGCCTGTACAGTTTCCTTGTTCAAATGTTCAGTACATATGGCCAAGAGCTGTATATCATCTGTTTCTGAGGTGATGATATGTGGGAATATAAGATAATGAGCATTTGAGGTTTACAAGTAAATTGTGAAATAGGTCAGTAGAGTTTTTTTTGTTGATGAAATGGAAGTATTAGTTGGAGTTGTAGCAATTTTCAAATAATTACCTACCTGTTGTAGATCTATCCTTGTTTTTAGTTTCTGGTTTCTACATTGCAATGAATTATGGAGAGTTCGTGTTCTCTTCATTTGATTCAAGTTTCTCAGTAACTTGATATGAGCAGCTTCTCATTAGCAACTTTATGAACCATGATTTTTTTTTTCCTTGCATAAAGATCCTGCAAAAAAAGTTTGCATCAAATGTAATACATTTAAACAGTTTCAAGCAACTCAATCTGAATGTTGCACTTGTGATGTCCTCAAATTTTTTTAATATTTTTTTGAACTTCAAATGAATTTATTCAACAAATATCCAAAACAATGAGGAACCATGAAGGCATATATTAAAAAAGGCAGCAAATTCTTCCAGAACCTACAGGTAAAAACCCTTCCAAGTACAAACCAAAACAAACAAGAAAAAGACTTCTAAAGATTGTCAGATTTCACCATTCCATCTCAAAATTCTAAACATTTAACAGCTCAGCAGTTAAGTCCTTATGCTAGATTTGTGCTATGACTGAGCTTGTGCTCAACAAAGTTGGATACAATGCCTTGGCCAACGTCCAGCATCCTACTGTTTATGTACGGCGCCTCTTTGGGAGTCGGCATCCATTATGAGGATGACGAGTTGTATCTTCAATGGATATGATTGGACACGTCCCTTCTACCTGAGACTGATTATATCCGTCCCTCCAGCTCAGGACTGCTTGCTTCTTCTTCTTAAAATGTGCAAGTCCATTTACCTTCACGATCACTGACTTCACCCCAATTTCTTTAGATAGTCTTCCAACAAGTTCTGCCACTGCATCAGCAGAGTTGCGTCCACTTTTATTTCCTGGCAAACATCCTGCAGAAGCCCCACATTTCTTGTTTCCCTTACTATCTGTGACGGTTACAAAAGTATTATTACGACGAATCTTTATGTGGACAATATCAGCATCTTTTTCAACATCGTGAAAGGGAATTTCATATCCCAAACTGTTATCATCTTCTTCTAGGGCTCCCCTCACAAAATTCATGGACTTGGAATAACTTCCAGCATCGAAACTCCTTCCACCTGAAGAATAGTTCCGAAAATTCAAGGAATATGGAGCAAGGAAATTCTCCTTCAATTTCATCGAACCTGGATTGGTTCCACTCACAGAGCTCTTGGAACAAAGAACATCATTTTCTAAATATTCGAAGCCACCTGTAAAAATTGAAATTTTTTAATCACCAATACAAGTAATGCAGACCAAAAACAAACATTTAATTTTTTTTATAACGCATTAGGGTCCTCATGAACCTTTTTTCTTGCATACACTGGCCATAGAACATTTCTGGATTGGTTTGATTCAAATTATCAACTTTAATCAACTTTCCCGTTGGCAAGATGATATACACAATTTTATCTTCTTTCCCTAAGGAAAAAATTGAAGGAAAGATCACCGGAGAGAAAGTGATGTTTAAGAAATAAGTTACTCCCTCTTTATTTTCCATTTCTTATATGTCTCATTTGAGCTTTTTAACATCAAATTGAAAACAATTATCACACCATTAATACATTTGATTCTATTTCTCTGCTTCTACCTATGAATCATAGTTATAAAATTAAGTGAACTCCGAACTGATCACTATTCAATAACTGATCTGCTTGTTCAGTAATGCTTCAGACTAAAGAAACCAACCAAAAACATCAATCTCCCAAAAACACACGTTAAAACTTAACAGAAATTGATTCAGAAGCAGAATGATAATCATAAAACAACATACAGTAATGAACAAAAGTGATCCCAATATATATAAGTAACCTAGAACAACATAACTAGAATTGATTCAAAAACTGGATTCATCCCACAAACCATACATCTTAAGCATAAAACAATAATCTCCAAAACACACATTATAACATAAATTGATTCAGAAGCAGAATGATAATCATAAAACATCATACGGTAATGAGCAAAAGTGATCCCAAAATACACAAGTAACCTAGAGCAGCAAAACTAGAATTGATTCAGAAACTGGATTCATCCCACAAACGTCTGATTAAAATTTAATGAAGATGGTTACAACAACTATCATTATTTAGTCTTTTGAACATTTTTAACAATCAACACAATCTTGTTTGATCTCATATGCTAATGCAATACACATACTTGTTTTCTTGGTATTGGGATACTTAATTACGTAGTTAAGTAAAGTTATAATTAATATTTAATAGCTTAATGACTAATTTCATACAGGCTAACCATGCTTAACTACTATTAATCAGCGTACCCCAAACTTGATCTGTACACAATCAGAAAATGTGCCAATAAACCAAGTATCATACCTAGTTAACATATACTCCTCTAGTAGGGTTAGCAGGAATCTAAAAGCAACTAAAAAGTTTAGTGTCTCTAAAAAGGGTTCTTTAGTCCAGAAGGGCGAGTCCACTAAGGAATGATTTTCTTGCTTACAGGATTACATTTACTTAGGTACTTCTACTAAGCTTTGGTGTATGGCTTAAAGAGGCTTGTAATCAGACTTCGTGCCTCTGATTATTAGTACTGCATTCCTAGGAGCAAAAAGGTATTGGGAGGTATTCATGTCCTATCCTTATTCCATTTTCATATCTTGTTAATTCTCGTATAAATATAGTAGGGATGAACGCCTTTTTATCAGAAATAAATATAGTAGCAGCTTGGTGAGCTGTGTGTGTTCTGTGTTCTTCAATTGTGAGTGTGAGATTTGAAGTGCACAGCAAAATGAAACCCCAAAAAAATAAAATTTCCAAATTCAAATCAATCTTCCCTGAGATCCTCTTGAACTATCTAAATAAATCAGATGAACAAACAGAATGCGACATGAATCAACATTTTGACCCCCAATAACCAACTCAGAGAAAAGCAAACCAAGGAAGCATACAGTTGATCCTGCTGCTCCCGATTTCCAGCCTCTCTCATCCTTTGAAGAATGTTTCCCACGGAGCAAAAGAACATAAGTCTGTAACTTTGTTGAATTTAAGTTATATAGTTGTGTAAATTCTTAAGTACTTCTGTTCATGTATCTTAATGGTCTGATGTATCATCTACTTCGCAAAGAATCAGTCATGAACAATCTGGGCACGACTCAAAGTTCCCTTCCGACAGGTTCCCCTAGCTGGGGATGAATCACATTTTGACACTTATGACACCAGTGGCCCTCAAAATTTACCCCTCGCATGGGTAACATATGTCAATCTTGTATCTGCTTTTTTATTATTATATTATATACAAATTATCTGGAAGTATTTCGAAATCAAAAATACGAAAAGCTGTAATTTATTTCCAGTTTATAAATCTATGCTTCTCTGTTCTGTCAACAATGTCGAATGCAACTTAGATTAAACGTTTCATCAAGAGCTAATTTAGTAGTAACTGTACTATTTCCTTTCAAATATTGGATGCTAATTCAATTATTGCTATCCATCTACCTGATATACAGTTTTTTTTTTTTTTTTTTTTCTTTTTTGGGTGTGTATTGATTATCAACTTCTT
>JAYMTE010001322.1:0-13705 GCA_036897545.1 Pelargonium fulgidum
AGAAAATGCAAGATAATAGAAAACTATACTATTAGGTAATACTTCTTCTCCAAATAACGTCGGGTTGTAGACTCCTTCTTCAAGTAACGTGTCGGGTCTTACTTGTGTGAATGGACATCTATTAATAATATTCATAACAATAGCTGAGTTTTTATGTCGAATCAATACCCTTGTTTTTGAATTGATTGAAAATTTCGACAATCATATGAATTTTTCAATCACAGGAATCTGCATTTTCTTGTCGTATTTTATAAACTTGAACTAAATCAATTCTAAACCAACTTCTTAGAATCAATTTTAACAAATCAAACCAAATCAAATATCATTGCTGCTCTTTCGTGATAGATCAAATTTTTTTAACAAATAAAAAAACTGAAGCAAAAATTTTAGTGAACTTGAACCAAGAAAGGGAGGACATTCGACTGTGAATCAAGGGAGGGCAACCGAAGATGGAGACGACATTGTTGAAGTAGAAGAAGATCATATCTAGACGAGCTCGACAGAGATGGTGCTGGGAGCGATGCAGAGAAGACGTTGAAGATGAGTTGGAGCAATAAAGGTGAGTGAAGACGAGACGGCGAAAACCATAGCTCTTACCTGCTTCACGATGGAGGTGACGACTGCTGATTTAGTGCAAATTCGTCCATCAATCTCCAGTCATAATTAGGAGTAGAAAAAGATCAAATCCATTGATTTGCAGATGACTCCGGTAAGCAACTCTCGAGAAGGTTATGAATAGAGAAAGGGGAGACGACCAACGATGAAGATGAAGGAGACGATCGGCGGCAGATATGAAGGAGACGACTGGTGGTGCTCCTCTATTAATTTTTTTACTCAAATTTGCTTAATGGCTTGTTTGGAAAGAGTAGAATCATCACTTAGGTGTACAAATTAGGGGTATTTTAATCTTTTTGTATACTAAACTAATGGTGTCATAACAGATCAACTATTGGTAAGGTAAGATGGTTACGTGCAAAAAATTAAAGTTCATGATGATTAAATGTTTTAAGTGACAATCTCGTAGGGGTTACGTGCAATTTGCTCTAAGTTTAAATATGAAAGATTGTTGACTTTTTACTTTTACTATGGTATGATTAAGCATTGGGATAAGAATTGTGAGAAACTTGTTGACAATCCACTAGCAGAAGAGGGGCATGATTATGGGGTTCGGCTTCGTGCATCGAGTAGGAGAAGTGTGAGTAATGTAGGTGTGCGATGGCTAGGCGCAAGGGATGAGACCTTCCCGGGTGGTATTATTGAAAGTATGGAAAACAGTGACCCAAATGTTGCGCTGGAAATGGCGAGGGTAGTGGATCAAGTGGTATTATTCCAAAGAAAAAGAGGGATGAGGAGTTGGAATTTGTAATTAGTGACTCGACTTCAAAAAAATTATGTCACACGGGCCCAGATGGGGAGGCCTACAATGTCCAATGAGTCTACTAAGTTGGAATTGTCGCAAACTTGGCAATTCGCGGACAATTCTAACTACAAGACTTAGTAAGAGCCAAACGTCTGAATTTGATTTTTCTAATTGAGATTCATAGATGTCGTAAGAGGTTAGGTTGGTTGCCAATTTTTTTTGACATGGTTGGGATTTTTTTTTTTTGTGAATAGTGAGAAACGAAGTGGAGGATTTGCAATCCTTTGGGATGGTGCTGTTTGTGTTCCATTATTTAGTTCTTCAAGATATTTTTTTGATGTGAAAGTCGCGATGGAAGAGGTGGGGGTTTAGCAAAATTTTAGGACAATGAGTTGGGATAGATTCCGGGAGCTAGCATGTCGGTCTTCACTGTCATGGGTTCGCGTAGGAGATTTTAATGATTTGTTGCTTCATTTAGAGAAGATGGGTGGTAATCCGTATATGAATTGGCTTTTGAATGGTTTCAATCAAGCGATTAATGATGCGGGCCTTGCGAATCTTGGTATAGATGTGCATGGTTTCACATGGAGACAAGGAATGTCAGGTTCCCGAGTGGAGGAGAAACTTAACCGGGCTCTAGAATCGAAAGATTGGTTGGCTATGTTTTCGGGTTATAAAGTTCTTAATTTACTGTTCTTTTTTTTGGACCACTCTCCGCTATTGGTTACTCTAAGAGATCACACATTCAATTCGAAGGTATCAAGGTTCTAATTCAAAAATATGTGGTTACGGATGGAAGGATTAAAAGAAGTGGTTACTTGTGGATGTCGATTCGTTATAGGAGCTTCTGTACAAGACAAGCTTGTTGCTTGTGTTGTTGAACTGGATCGGTTGGGAGGAGATGAGGGCAAGAGGTTGACAAGGGAAACATGGTAATGACAGGCTAGGAGTGGTGGAACGTCTTTGGGTCAACGATATTATCATCTATTAGCAATGCAGGACGACTATTGGAAACAACAAACTAAGGTATTGTGGATGCATAATGGTGATACATATACTCATTTCTTTGAAGAGAATCCCTTCCGAGTGGCTTGAATGACACGACATTTGTTTGTATTCCAAAGAAGTCCAATTTAGAGGTAGTTGGAGATTTGAGACCTATATCTCAAAAATGCTAGCGAATAGGTTGAAACTTGTTATTGTGATATTATCTTGCCAAGACAGAGTGCTTTTATCCCGAAGACTGGTTATTAAAAATATTTGTGTTGCAAATGAAATTTTACATTGATATAAGAGGAAGTCACAAGGTCGTGTGGGGTGGGCTGCATTAAAGTTAGATATGACTAAGGCTTACGACCGAATCGAATGGAGTTTTTTGGACCACATACAATGAGCTCTTGGCTTTGATAAAAATGGGTCAAATTAATAGCTATATGTGTGCGGACGGTTTGGTTTAGTATTTTGCTTGATGTTGAGGTGTCTGATTTTTTTGTGCCTAAGCGGGATTTGAGACTTGGTGATCCTCGTTTGCCATATCTCTTTATTATTTGTGCTGAAGGATTATCAGCTTTGCTTTCTTATTATATGATAATTGGGGTCGGATTTGAGTTGTTGTACTGCTCGTCAGGCTCCGTGAGTTTCACATTTATTTTTTGCCGATGATTCTCTATTATTCATGAAGGCAGAATTGATAAAAACAATGATTATTCGATATATCTTGGATTGTTATGCTAGAGCATCAAGTCAATACGTTAATTTTGCAAAATCTACTTACTGTTTAGTGAGAACACGAATTTGGAGGCCTAGCTTATGGTGATGGGCTGTCTAGTGGTGGTAGAGGTGGGGGAGTTTTGCTCTTATTTAGGTATGCCTTTCAAGGTTGGTAATGCATAATATGGTGTGTTATGAGAAGCTTGTCAAAATTGTTCCTGTCATTGGCGAGTCAATAGGTTTTATTGAAGGCAGTGGCTAAAGCCATCTCAAATTATTTGATGTCGGTGTACCTCTTTCCAAAGAGTGTTTGTGTTGAGTTGGAAAGAATTCTCAAATATTTTTGGTGGGGTAGCAAAATAAATGGTCGGGGATCAATTCATTGGTTTTTGTGGGTTAGGATGTGTTAGGGGAAGTGTGTTGGAGGGGTAAGTTTTAAGAAAGTTCATGAGTTTAATGTTACAGGGTAAGCATGGGTGAAGGTTGTATGTTGAATCCAGATTCATTGCTTTATCGTGAGTAGGTATTATCCAGGTCGTTATTTTTTGGATGCTTCAAGTGGTTTGAATCCGATTTATCTGTGGAGAAGTTTTCGAGAGGCTCAATTAATGTTGGAAGAAGGATGTTTATAGAGAGTTGGTGTGGGTGATTGTATTCGAGTTTGTTCCAGATGCTCCAAAATTTTGACTCGGTATAGGGATGAGAGATGGCGTGTTTGTGCTTATAGTTAGAGATCTCATTCCAGTTGGTGGTGGTGGTTGGAATGAGGATAGGGTGGCAAAAATTTTGGAGCAGAGGATTCTCACATGTCTTGAGCATAATATTGAGATGATTTTCAAGGTTTGATGTGTGGTTTTGGTTGAAGTACAAGAGTGGAACATATACAATAAAGAGTGATTACAGAGCGTTGGTGGGGGAGGAGGTGGTGGTCGAGATGTAGGGGTGGTTGAGAGTGGCGCGGTAGGCTTGTATACCTCATAAGTTTAAACACCATATATGGAAGCTGGCATCTAGTTTTCTTTTCGTGCTGGTTAATTTGGCTTCAAGGAGGGTGTCGGTTGACACTGTTTGTCCATGGTGTAAGTTATTGGATGAATCTACAGAGCATTTGGTGTTGTCTTGTTCAACTAGTTTATCTTGTTGAAGAGATGTGAATTTAGAAGGAATGATAAATGTGGCAGTGAATTTGGTGGGTTGTTTTGTGTTGTTGTTGCTAGGTGTGATCCAAATATGGTGGTTAAGATTTTAGAAATTTGTTGGGGTTTGTGGAAGAGAAATGAGCTTATTTGACATTAGCGTAGATGGTCAATAAGGAGGACTTTAGATGTTGCTGCATGCATGGTTCATGCATAGTCTGCTACAAAGGAGTTGGAGGTGATTCATGTTGCCGGATTGGTGGTGGGTAAAAGAGAAATGGTTGTTGGGTGCAAACCATAATTGGGTTGGGTTAAAGTAAATGTTGATGGATTTGTAATGGATGAGGATGGTTTCCTTGGAGGAGGTTGGGTGGCGAGACATGTAGCAAGTCAGTGTCTTTAGCTCTTTTTAGGTAGGTGGGCCGGAGTCACGTATAGCAGAAGCACGAGCTTGTTAGGCAACTATTAAGTGGGTTTTGAGTAAAGGTTAGAGTTGGGATGTTTTATAGCTTGATGCTCGGGAGATGGTGTTGAGTATTATGACTCAATTGGCTAACTCGAGTCATTATGATCTCTTTATTAGTGATTGTATTCATTTGATAGCTTGTTTTGTTAGTGGAAAAAAGTTCAAATTAGTCATTGAACTATCCAATTCGTGTCATTTTAGTCCCTTAACTATCAAATGAGCCAATTTAGTCTATAAATTATTCGAACGAGCCATTTTAGTCCAAACGATTTCAAAAGTGGTCATTTAAGGACATTCCATCAATTACACTGACAAAATTCGATAAATCGTGATGACGTGTAATTTTTTAATATAAAATAATAATATAAATTTTTAATATAAATTATAAAATAATAATAATCTTTTTAATCCACCGCTGCAACCTCCGCTCTCCGCTGTCGATTTAGCCATGCCAGCACCACAGCCACTGTGAATCCTCCGTTGATGTTGACGAATAATTAATTAACTAATAAGCAAAAGAGGGTGTATCAAAGCTATGAATTTGATGAGTAAGCAAATTGTCGACCTTCACCTTCATGGCAATCTATAATAGCTCTGGTGACGGAACCAGCACCAAGCTCGTCCCGCTCAGCTCGTCGTAGATTCTTGATAAGTCAGAATAATTTTGGGAAAGAAGAAGAATCAAGCAAGCATTGATAAGAAATGAGGTGATTAAGATGAAGAATATGGAGAGAACTTGAGAGAGAAAATGAGAAGGGACAAAGAGAAAATTTTTATTCAAATTATTGGATAATCATTACAGCTGCTTTCCCATCATCAATATACTCCAATACGCTATTGTCCTCTTCTACAGCTGGCATTTAGTCAATACAGATAAACAAATGGGCCCAACACCCTCTTAGATAAGACTATACAAAAATAGCCTAACTCAACAAAACAAGCCCAAAGCAATTAAATTGACTTGTAGTCTAAGTAAAAATTTGAAAACTGAAGTGTATCAATTGCACTTCTTTTCAGGAGATCCTTGACCTTAAGGAAATTTGGCTTGCATCTTCTCACAGTTCTCCCATGAAGCATCTTCAGCAAAACCATTAGCCCACTGCACTAAAATTTGAACCTTAGCAAAACCTTTATTCTTGACCAGTCTCATTTCCAAAACAATAATGAGAATCTTCTCCAAATTTCCATTAGGGTTAAAGGTAAAAATGGTACCCAAATTTTTGCCGGAAACCTAATTTAGTACTCAATTAATAATTGTACCAGAGTTAGTACTCATACTTCTATTTTGAACTCAATTTAATACCCGCCGTCACAGCCTGTTAGGAGCTCAATTAACGGCCGTCCAACTATTCAATTTTGCGTTTACATGTGATTTTTTTTTTGCTGATGTGGCTCTTTTGAGAAGCTGAGATGTATATGATTTTAGCTAATTGACAGCTGATGTGGAAAAACAAGTTGTTGACTTGGGATTAAAAAAACAAAACAAAATGTCTCTGCCTCTCTCTTCTAACACTCTCAACCCAACTCCTTATTCAATATATATCCAAACTCAAAAAATAGAGTTCAAACCAATAAAAAAAATAGAATTCAGCTCTCCGACCATCACCAAGCTCTTTCCTTCTACTCCGACCACCACCTCTCTGTCATTTTCGTCGTGAGAAGAGAGTCGCCGCTGCCGCCTTATCGCCGGATCTAGGCTGAGCTCGCAAGATCTAGATTGAGTTTGCCGGATCTAGGCTTAGCTCGCCAGATCTGGACTGAGTTCACCGAATCTGGGCTGAGCTCGCCAGATCTGGACTGAGTTCGCTGGATCTGGGTTGAGCTTCCCAGATCTGAGACCTCACTAGCCACAAGAGGCACCTGAAAACTTGTTGAAACTGAAACATATTTTGTGACCTTTTGCTTAAAGTCTTCACGTTGTTGTCAATGTTGGGAGGCTCCAATGGCCTCAAGTCATGAGCAGGTGATTCATTGCTTGAGAGCCACTTCTTTGCATTAACCCACTTGGAAATGAACCTTAAAAATTGGCCTCCTTAGTGTGGAAGGAGCCTCTAATCTCCTCTGTCTCAGAGCTGAAACATCAACAACATTTGGCAATGACCTCACAAATACTATAGTCACCTTGAAATTAAGATTGCAAAGTGTGGGTCATGGAAGGTGTCTGCAAATGGGTTCTTATTGCTCTTCCCATGGAATCTTGGGTTAGTCTCCAATGGCAGTTCATTTCTTTGGAAAATTGATTCGTAAAATTGATTTGCAATATTTAATTTCTTTAGAAATTAAAAAATTCTCATATGGAAACCTAACTTGCGATGCTTTGTGGTGAGAAGTCAAGTTTCCAGTAAATGAAATTGATGATCCTTCACTTGTTAGTAATGATAAAAAAAAATTGAATAAATTTATGCATCAGTTCAAATCTGGTAAGGATAATGATTAGGGTTTCAATAGGATAGTGATAGAGGGAATACAGAGGGTTTCATTTTTTTTAATTAATTAAAAAAATAAAAGCCACATCATTTAATGAAACTTGTGCCAATAACATCCACCTCAGCAGAATTTTTCCACGTAAGCACAAACTGGTACAACTGGACGACCATTAATGGAGCTCTTAACAAGGTGTGACAGCGGGTACTAAATTGAGTTTAAAATCGAATTATGGTAACTAACTCTAGTATAATTATTAACTGGTTACTAAATTGAGTTTTCGGCCAAAGTTTGGGTACTATTTTTGCCTTTAACCCTTTCCATTATCATCAATTGGTGGAGGACTGAAGCTACCATCAACCTTCCCATGAAATTTCTTAAGTTGGGACACATGGAAGTATGATGTATTTTTTAACCAAGAGGTAACACTAACTGATAATCTACATTGCCTATTTTTTTTTATCAATAAGTTAAGGACCAAAATAATTGGGTGCTAACTTCATATTGATCCTTCTTGCCATAATTGATTGCCTGTAGGGTTGTAGTTTCAGCCACACTTACTCTCCTTCTTCAAATTCCCTTTCACTTCTCCTTCTATCAGCTTGTTGTTCCATGTTTTGAGCTTTTGACATGTGAAACTTGAGCATCTTTAGAATATGTTCCCTAGCAGTAAGGCTCATGTCCACAAGTTATACTTTTGAATCTCCACTCATGTAGGGTATATGAATGGGTGCTGGTTGACCATAGACAACTTCTTAGGGGCTGTAGTCTGACACTATGTAAGGAAGAGTTATACCACCACTCAGCTGAAGACAACCATTTGTTCCATTCTCTTAGATGGTCACTGGTTATGATGGTGATGCTCCTAGGCATGTCATATAACTTAAACACCTGGTTAAGGTAAATTTGAGCAACAATGATGGCAATGAATGGGTGAGAAAGGGACATGAAGTGAGCCATTTTACTGGGTCTATCTACCACCACCATGATTACTTCCTTGCCTTTTGACTTAGGGAGACCTTCCACAAAGTCCATTGAAACATCAAGCCATATACCATCAAAGATAGGAAGGGGTTGTAAGAGACCAAGATAGACTTGAGTATCATATTTTTTCCTTTGGAAAGTGATGCAATTCTTGACCCAATTCTTAACATCATTCCCCATTCCTTTCCAATAGAGTATTGCACACATTCTCTTATAAATGGCATAAACCTAGAGTGACCGCCAGTTGGACTATTATGGAAAAATTCCAAAATTTCTCGCTGTAACTCTGTATTCTTCCCCACTACCAGCTTTTCTTTTTTCAAATGTCTTTCTTTGTCCTAAGTATATTTTGGGTTTGCACTATTCTTCCTTGCAACAATTCACCCATAATGGCCTTAAGCTTTTTGTCTTCCTCCCAAGTAGATGCTATTTTCTTCAGGGTAGCATAAGAAAATTCTTTTCTAAATAATACATCAGCCACTTTATTGGTTACCCCATTTCTGTAGCATACTTCAAAATCATAAACCCTCACTTTCACTGCCCATTTTAACTGAGCGGGAGTTGCAGTCCTTTGATCCAATAGGAATTTCAAGCTTTGTTGGTATGTTTTTTATCTGGAAATGCCTTCCAAGCAGATAGTTACCCCATTTTTTTTACTGCCATTAGAATGACAAGCATCTTTTTTCATATACAGACAGTGCCTAGTGCTTGGGGCCGAATGCCCTGCCAAAATAGGCCACTAGTCTTCCTTGTTGAGACAAAATTGCTCCCACTCCCCTATCACCAACATCAGTTTCAACCACAAACATTTGGGTACATCTAATTAAAAAATGGGCAGTAGTCATGGCCACTTTAAGTTGTTCAAAGGTAGCTTGTGCCTCTTCACTCCAATGGAACTGGTTCTTTCTCAGAAGTTTGGTCAGTGGTTGAGCAATAATTTCATAGTTCTTCACAAATCTCCTATAGTAGTAGCCTATGAGACCAAAGAAGCCTTTTAGTTCCTTCACTCTTTTAGGTATTGTCCAATCTAGGAACTTCTTCCACCTTCTTGTTATCTATACTCTTCTAATAACTCTTCCACTAGAAGAATAGGAAAAATGTTTTTAATTGTCTTGTAATCAATACAAAGCCTCTATGATCCATCTTTCTTTCTAACTAGGATGATTGGGAAAAATAAAGGAACTAATGTTGTTTATGATAATCTCAGCCTCCAACATTTTTTTTATAAGCCTTTCAATTTCAGTCTTTTGCATAAGTGGATGCCTATAGGGTCTCCCCTTGATGGTTTGGGTCTTATATATCAAGAAAATTATGTGGTATTGCTCTCTTTTAGGTGGTAAACCCTCAGATTCTTAAAAGAGATCCCCAAATTATTCCAATAACTCTTCCATGCCTGCTGGTAACTCAGCCTCTTTTTTATTATGTTTTTCATCCACTCCTCTTATCGTAAGACCAGAACTAACATTTCCCTAAGTAGATGCAAGAGCCTTGAGAGTGTGTGTATCACTATCCTTTAACAACTTCACAAATTCTATTTCAAGTCCCTTTAGCTCCATCTGCATTCCTTTATAAGTAAACCTCATGGTTAGATTGTTGAAATCCTATAAAATTGTACCCAGAGTAATTAGCTGTAGGATTCCTAATCCTAAATCACACCCTTATAAAGGTAATAACAAGAAATCAGCTTTCAATTCATTTCCTTACACCTCCCACTGTAAACTTTTGCACTTTCCCTGAGTATGAATAGTTTTTCCATTGGCAACAGTAACACTAGCTTTGGGAGTAAGGTAGGTAACACATCCTACCTTCCTTTTTATGGTACTGTTGATAAAGTTATGGGTACTCCTAGAGTCCATAAGAATGATTAAATCCCTTCCATTCATTGATCCCTTTAATCTCATGGTCTGGTAGCCTACAACCCCAAGCAAAGTATTTAGTAAAATGGATGGTTGATTGTTCTCAGCTTCATAAAGAGTATCCTTACTGTTTTCAACTACTTTCTCAGGCACTTCATGCTATTCTTCAGGTCTTTGTGTATGTTGATCTCCCAAAAGCTGATAAAAGTGAGTCTGCATCTCATAAAATTGACTCTTCCTGCAAATGTGACCATAAAAGTACCTTGCTCCACAGTGGACACATAGCTCTTTTGCTTTCATTTCATCTTGATACTCCTTGGTTGGTGAACTTAGGTTTGATATTGTGGGGGATGTAGTGGTTTTGTTTAGAATATTTGGGTAAGTTGTTGATGGTCCTGCATAGGTGTTGGGTCTGAATGGAGGTTTTGGAGGTAGTGGGTTTCTTGGAATGGTAGTAAGGTTGGTAAGGTAGGTGTATATTTATGGGTTGCAGTGGTAAAAGTAGTGGTGTTTGTGTATATGGGTTTTGGGGTATAGGATTGTCTTTTGAAAGTAGGGCTGAAACTTTTCTCAGTTTCTTTGATACTTCTGAATGTCTCATAGATGAGCTCAACCTTCCTGAGTATATCATAAGTGTGTTTATTAGTAACCTTAAATATGATTGTTCCACATCAGATTGTTCCACATCAAATAGCCTCAATGATTGTTCCACATCAGATTTAAGGTTACTAATAAACGCACTTATGATATACTCAGGAAGATTGAGCTCATCTATGAGACATTCAAAAGTATCAAAATACTCCTCTATAGTGGTTGTATGCTTTAGATTCATCAAATCTGACATGGGATCCTGGAACTCTGTATTTGAAACCTTCTCCTTAATTGTTCCATATAAACACCCCAATCAATCTCGGTCAAGGCCACTCCTTCCCTAGACTTCATAAACTAGTTATGAAACTTAAAGGGTCTACCACCAAAGCACAACATTGCCTCTCCTACTATCTTCACATCAGGTACTCTAGAAGCAAAATGATATTGCTCAAACTATAACTCCCAACCCCAAAAAATAACTCCCATCAAATTTAGGCCTTTCTCTTCTATGACTCATATTCTCTACAGATCTACTATCATCATAAGTGAGATTACCTACTACAAAATCAGTAGGAACATACCTAATCTGAGCTCTAACATGAGCTGAAGTTGAAGAAGTTTTACCTATAATCTCCTTTAGATGTTGCATCACCTGCTCCAAATCCTTGTTGGCTTTCTCCATGTGAGCCTTCAGCATCTTCGAGTGAGTTTTCGATTTAGATTGGATCCTCATCATATCATTTTGTATTGCTTGTATTTTAATTTTAAATCAGAAACCAAATTTTGAGTTACTGCCATTTCTTCCTGTAACTTAGTGGTAGCTTGAGCTTCTGTCATATGTAGAATGCAGCTCTGATACCTTTGATAAGTCAGAATGATTTGGGGAAAGAAGAAGAAGATTCAAGCAATAATTGATAAGAAATGAGGTGAGGAAGAGAAAGAACAAAGAGAGAAGTTGAGAGAGAAAATGAGAAGAGACAAAAGAGAATATTCTATTCAAATGATTGGATAATCATTACAGCTGCTATCCCATCACTAATGTACTCCACTACACTATTGTCCTCTTCTACAACTGACATTCAACCAATACAGATAAACCAATGGGCTCAACATCCTCTTGGATAAGACTAAATAAAAATAGCCCAACTTAATAAAACAAGCCCAAAGCAATTAAAATGACTCGTAGTCTAAGTAAAAACATAATTTGACAACTGAAGTGTATCAACCCTCTCGAATTCCTCCATCACCTCTGCCACCAACTCCACTGACATCTTCACTATCCCCACCACCCTATCCCCCCCTCTCCGCCACCTCCTTCACCACCCTCTCCTTTTCTACCTCTGCCGTACAAGAGTCATCGAGAACCTCCCGGAGCTTAGATCCATCATGGTTTTTTTTGTCTTGGTGAGTGTCATAGTGGTGAGCTCCCATCGACATGGAGCCGAGGAAGGAGAAAGGGGTTGTTTCCAAAAAGAGCTTCCATGATGCGCCAGAGATGCGAAGGTTACGACGGAGAGTGGCTGCCAACGTTGAGGGTTTGGTACAAAACCTAAAACTCCAAGAATGATATTTTGCTTGAAAGTTCAAAATCTAGTCATGGGTAAAATAGTAAAATTGTATTATAAATAATTTATTTAAATTTATTTATGTTAACAAATTATTATAATAATATTAATCATTGCCACATCAACTCTAGATGTATTTAAGATATTTTTTATTTTAATTTTAACGGTTCTGTTAATAAATTTGACGGAATGTCCTTAAATGACGCAATTTTTAAAATTTTTTGAACTAATTTGGCTCATTTGAATAATAACCTTTGAACTAAATTGACTCGTTTGATAGTTGAGGGACTGAAATGACACGAACTGGATAGCTCATGGATTAATTTGAACTTTTTTCCTTTTGTTAATGGTTCTTGTTGTTTCATTAAGATGCCCACGCTATTGTGAAACACTCTTTTTCTTTGTCAGATCTAGTTTCCTAAGATGAGGGTGCCCTTCCTCAAGTGGCTTGTGAGGCTCTTTTGTTAGACATTTAATTCTATTAAAATGTTCCTTTAAAGAAAACCATATACTCCCTCCGTCCCAAAATGAGTGTCCTGTTTGTTTAAATTTTTTTTCCCAAAATGAGTGTTATGTTTATATTTTTAGCTATTATATCATTGTTTTTTTTTTCATATTACCCTTATCATTTATGAGCTGCACATAGGGCTGTTCATTTTTCTACCTGACCCAGAAACCTGGACCGACCGGGCCTGTCCCGACCACACCTGGACCTGGACCGAATAGATTTGGGCCGGGCTATCTCATGTATTCCCGGTCCGGTCTGGTTCGGGTTTGACCCAGATGTGCCCAGACCCGGCCCGATCTCTGTACAGATTAGGAATTTAGGACATTAGGTCTGGTTCGTCTAGACTTTGTTTTTTACATTCACTTCTTCCCACTTGAGTCTTCGATCCTCACCAACCTCCGATTCTTCGATCTCACTTCTTTGGCGGCCACTGCGACCACGGCCACGACGTCATATTCTTGCTGCCACGGCCACGGCCACGGCCATGACGCAATTTTTTTTTTGTGGTTTTTGTTGTACATTCTATCCACTTTTGTTGCTAGATTTTTGATGCTGTTTGATGGTTTAAGATGTTTTTGAGCCGACCAATGCATAGTTTTGACTTTGCCACAATAATATGAGTTGGGTTTTTGTTGTTGTTATGGTATTGCTATAACCTAAGTTGTGTAACTTGTGTTGTTTATGATTGAGCTATAAAGAAAGTGTCTTGTGGATGTTGTAGACATGTTTTCAAGCAATTTGTGATGATTTTTTCTTTTTGGCTTCAAAGTTTCAATTATTGTGTTGCCATATTTTCTTATTGGTTTCAATTTCTGATTCAAATATGGTTGTTTATGAGTATTGGTCTTGTCTTTTTTCGGGAAGGATTATTGGTCCGATATGATTATTGTTCTAGGCTTTTAGCTTATATGGGTTTTCGGCCATTCTTTGTTTTGTTGCTTAATTTGTGCTTCCTATGCTGAAGGGTACATTGCTTGCAATGTCAATTTGTAAATGTTTCGTTTTCATTTATCTTCAAGTTAGATTTAATTTTTACTTTTTGGATCCGTGGTAGATAGATGGTTGGTTGGTCGAAATCAGAATAATCCTTATAAATGTTTCTAGG
>JAYMTE010001323.1:0-13703 GCA_036897545.1 Pelargonium fulgidum
AGAAACAAGACATTCATTTTGGGACAAAAAATTTAGACAAATAGAACATTCATTTTGGGACGGAGGGAGTAGTACTTAACTACTTATAGGTGATGGTTTCAAAAAAAAAAACTACTTATAGGTGATCTCGTAATGCGCATCTAATTAAGACCGATGTGAGTTTTTTTGTTATCGGGTTCTCTAGAGTTGAGATCTTCATATAGCCGAATATTTTCTTGTGGTTTCTTTGTATCCAAGACCGATGAGGTTGAGCTATATGGAGTTGAGACCTCTAGAGTTAGGTTCTTCAAAATCGAGACCTCCAAAATAGAGTTATTTGTTGAAAAGTCTCGTCGGTCATCAAGTCATCGCTTTCATCACGGGGCCGCAGTATCAATCTAGAAACAAGGTTTCTCATGAGATCTTAGATGTTTCATTCTAGTGGCAATGTAGCCAAACGTGAGCACTTCAGGGGAACTCCTTCGTGTTTAGATCGTTATTAACTCTGTAAACACCATGATGCATCCCATTAGTAAAGTAGAGCTATGATTTTATACTGACTTTTTTAGTTGCTATTTATATTTGGGCTATATGTCTTCACAAAACCACAAGTGATTGTTAGTTGAAAAGTAATGTATCATTATTGTTTTCTTTTGCCCCTATAATGGCATAAGTTAATGTTGACACTCATGATATGTTGGTTGCGTAACTACTGCATCATTGTCAATTGTGTTGCTTAATAAAGCTAGCAAGACTCTTGCGTGTGTGAGAGATGTGGAGAGAATTGGATTCTAAGTTATTAAGAATAAAATCCTAGCTAATTAGCCGACACATTAGATAAGATCAACCAAGTAGGGACAACAAAATTCGCTAATTATTGCAACCCTTTCTAATCACTTATTAACCAGATTATATAAGTTCAAACCTCAAAAATGCTACCCAAACCAAATTGCTGGCATTTTAAGTTAGTACAATTCTCACTTGATATACAAATTTGCATGTAATTAAGATGATATAAATTTTACTTCATTTCTATACAATTTAATTAGTATTCACATTAATTTTTGTTTAAGAATTGTAACAAGATTGAAGAGTTTAAACTAATTTATATTAAGGATTGACGGGTGAAAAAAATGTAAGTAATGTGTAAAAAAGTTTGACCCACTATAAAATAACACTCATTTTCGATCTATTAAATTTATAGGATCGAAGTATTTAACATAGTACATTCGTTCGAATATGTGTCGAGTTTTACAAGTCAGAGTCTCTACTCTGGTTAAAGATATATACCTTTGCCTTCTTTCTTTTTAAGGAAGACGTTAAAATCCGAATTACAGTATTCATGGTATTTCCTGTAACTGTCAATATCATTTCCAGTAATCAGTACATAAAGTTCATCGACCCCATCTCTCTCTTTACAATCTCTTGAACCTTCTCTTCCTTTGTTTCTCATCTGTACGTTTCTGCAACCACACCACATGTCCGATTCACAAGCTCGTCCCGTCGGCGGCACCGAGTACAGCTGGTGCAAGGCCGTCCCCTCCGGCACCGGCATCACCGTCCTCGCTCTCCTCCTCTCCAAACACCCCGACGCCATCTCTCTCCAATCCGCCCTCCACAACCTCCAAAACCACTTCCCGATCCTCCGCTCCAAGCTCCGCTTCGACGCCGCCGCCAACTCCTTCTCCTTCCTCACGCCCTCCTCCTCCAACCTCCAAATCAAGCAATTCGACCTCGATTCCACACAACAAATCCTCCAATCCTCTCCAAATAACCACTCTATCTCCTCCTTCCAGATAATCGTCGAGCACGAACTCAACCAGAGCGAGTGGCGCGATCCTTCCGATCTTCTGTACTCCGACGCCGACGTGTTCTTCGCAAGTGTGTACGCGCTCGGCGAGTCTCAGTGGAGCGTGGTGTTCCGGCTCCACACGGCGACTTGCGACCGCACTTCGGCGGCGGCAGTGCTGAGGGAATTGCTCCGGCTGCTGGACGAGGGGATCAGGAATGGAGGGCAGAGAGAGCGCCAGAAGAATTATGGGTTTAGTTTGAGAATTGAGAGTCTCGTTCCCAGCGGGAAGGCTAATAAGCCATTCTGGGCTCGCGGAGTGGACTTACTTGGGTATTCTCTGAACTCGTATAGACATTCGCATATCGATTTCGTTGACGCTGCATCGCCTAGAAGCTCTCAGGTGGTGAGGTTGCAGATGAACCAAGATGAGACGCAGAGGCTTCTCTCTGTAAGTGGCTCTGTGCATTGTAGAAAATTATTAATTATCATAACAATAGCATAATCAATCTCCAAATTAGCGTAGAACACAAGGTATATCTTAGGTACTGACTGTGGTCTTCATTGGATTTATTTGGATTCGATGGTGTGAAAGTACAGGGAATTGTGGGGTTACGTACATCAGTTGAATTATTTTGATTGAATTTCGGATTGTCACTGTGTCTGTATCTGGGTTATGGGTTGTGGTGCCCATTGTTTAGTAGCAGAAATGGACAAATTGATTATGGGTGTGGTCTTGTGGGGCTAAGAGTTGTCCCTTTTGCAGTTATGGAAGTGAGTGAAGAACAAGAAATGGGGCCTTTTATGGCAGCACCTTGATGGTGTTATGGTCTTTTTAAAAGAAAGAAAGCAAATAGATAGTTCGTTCAAGAATGTAAGTCAAGATATTTATCTGAGAGATGTCATCTCACAATTTAACATCCAGACTCGCCCTAATAAATTTGTGGGTGCGGAGCATTCCCCAATTCTCTAGATATTTATCTAATTTTGTAGCCGTACTGGTTATTATTGTGTTGCTCAAAACTTAATCTCTGAGCAGCATCTTTGTCGACTGTCTATAGCAGACAGACAGCATACTGTGCTATGTATTTTAAGATGTTTGTGTATTGTGTTGGGGTGGAACTTAATTACTTAAATCATAAGCCATGTCACGAGACATGAAGTTAACAAATAACACTACGCTTGCACAAATCGTAGTTCCAAGTAATACTGAATTAACCATGTCTTGCTAATTTGCTCATGCAAATTAATGCTGTACCGGTTCTTTGTTCCATATGCTGGTCACTTACATTGAGACTCAAATTCTAATTCAGGGTTGCAAGTCGAGAGGAATCAAGCTATGTGGGGCTTTGGTAGCAGCTGGGTTGATTGCTGCTCATTCCAGTAAGAAAACTAATTACCAGAGGGAGAAGTATGCTGTTGTAACCCTCACTGATACCCGTTCAATTCTTGAACCAGCCCTTCGCAGTTACGACCTTGGTAAGCCTTAATCCTCACTCGTCCAACAACTCACTTTCTGCATGTTGGCTTATTTTGATACATGAACTGTGGTTTATAAAGACTTGACATTACTCCTTTAATTCAGTTTCCAAAGAAGTGTTTATTAGCTGATACCTTAAGTAAGCACGAAAGTTTTGAAAGATTGATATAGAAAAATCTAATATCATCTTGCCCTCTTAAATTAGAGTTGTAAGGATAAGCTAGTTGTAGCAGTAGCAAATATTGATGTCAAATATGTTTGAGGCCACTCGGTCGCATAGCCATGGGCATGTAATAGCTATGTGGGTTTGGGGCAATATATTCGTGTATTGCTTATAATTCTGGCCCTTTTCCCCATTCATTGTGCATATAACTAATACTTTGGTGTTGTGCATGATTCAGGATTTTACCATTCTGCAATTCTGAACACACATGACGTATCTGATGAAGACAATTTATGGGAGCTAGCAACAAGAACCTACACGGCCTTTGCAAATGCCAAGAACTCCAACAAGCATTTGACAGACATGGCTGATCTCAACCTCCTAATGTGCAAGGCCATAGAAAACCCTGGTTTGACCACATCATCATCCCTGAGAACTTCAACCATATCAGTATTCGAGGACCCTGTGATAGATGTGTCTAACGATATGCATAAAGAGATTGGCCTTGATGATTGCATTGGTTGCTCTTCAGTCCATGGTGTAGGCCCCTCCATAGCTATGTTTGATACAATACGAGATGGATGCTTGGATTGCCTATGTGTGTACCCATCGCCTCTGCATTCTAGAGACCAAATGCTTGCGCTGATCGACAAGATGAAGAAAATTCTCGTGGATGATGGTTGAGTGCTGCATTACTACCTTGTATGATGGTGAGACAATGGCGGCCGCTCCATCCTTCATTGGCCAGCCCATCATTATTCTCAACTCGGAAGAGAAGCGTGTAATGTGATTTAGGCTTTCTGTAAAATGTCCGCACATTATTATTCGAGTACCTCAACTCTTCAAGCAATGGTCTTGATGGAGGTAAATTCAATTCATACTATTGGTCACTGGCTTTGTCATTAATTACATGTAATATTGTTTATGCCAACTTTAAGTGACTCTAGCTTGGATTTGGAACAGAGGTTACATGTAGAAAATGGTCATCATGCGGGCAAATCCGCTACTCGCAAATACCCACTTTCAGCACAGCTAACGAGAGGAAAAATATAACTTGTTCGGATGGGACCGAATTGACCCTTCCCGAACTCGCCCGTGAGAATTACTAATTACATGCTATAATTTAAGTGTTTGAAAAATACTCCTTGGTATTGTTCATGCCGAAACTAACCAATTAAACATTTGGTTAAAAATAGACTGGTTTGGGCTAGGACCTTGCCTACCTCTCTCTGGAGTTGGCAATTTTAAGTTTCGGGTTGATAAAATTAATCTGAGTCTGACCCAAATGGATTTTGGGTTGCAGATCGGACTATATTTAACTTTTGAGACATAAAATGTGAAAATTCGTATGGGATAGGTTGTTCTGTTTCGAGTTGTAGTTGGATCCAATTTTGAGTCCGCATGGTTTCAGGTCGAAATTTACGGCTCTATCCATTTACGGCTCTATCCGCACCCCACCAATCTGGAGGGAACAAGTAATGCCAACTAATCAACTGAAAATTGTGGCAGTAGGTGGGAGTTGAAGCCGGTAGGAGGCAAAAATTAGTCTACACTTTTTGGGAACAGCCCATATGAAAACAAGACGTAATGGTCAAATTGCCCATCCATGATCCATGGCTGTGCATTGGATGCTTCTAATCAATAAGCTGCAATTAGCAACCCAAAAATGAAGCAAATGAATCATCCCAGTTCACCAACAAAACCGTGAAGAAGATGATCAAAATTAGCTGAACCACCATTGTTATGGTGTGGCTGATTTATGTACAATAGATGGGAATTACAAGCTATCTATCTTCTACAATAGGCCTAAACAAATTCCTCCACCAGTTCTCCAAAATCGAACTTCCCATTACTCTTCTTCACCGCATGCACAACCTCTTGGAATGCAGAGACGCTGCAAGGAACCACCAAGCCATTGGCCTGCTCGAACCCGAACTCGTCGTAGGCTTTCTCCAACAACATCTTGAAGAGTGGATGAGAAAGGTAGCGGGTTGGCACCAAGAAACGCCGGCGCTCCTCGCCAATGTAAAGGGCGAGGAACCCGGTAGGCGTGGTGGCTGGAGAGGAGGCGTCCTCAAATTCTTTGAGCAAACACTCCTGGTGGGACGGATCAGGATCCATCCCACCCGCCCCGATGACCTTCACCTTCTTGGCTAGTTTCTTGAATGACATTTTCTTGCCCAACATGTTGGTTTGGTCTTCAAGTATAGCAAATTTTGTGAGTTGTGGCTCTAATATTATTGCATAGGAGAGAGAGGTTGGTGTGAGAGGAGCAATTTGTAATGGGAGGAATGTCTTGTAAAGGCAAGCTACATTTTGACTTTAAAATAATAGAGAATTTTATTTATTCTCTTCATCATTTGGGTTTAATTATTGAGTTTGACTCATCAATAGTTAAAGAGCAATTTAGAATGCCACTTTAGACTTTAAGAAAATGGAAAGTGACACCAAACATTATGACATCATCACATTAAGAAAATTATTTCATAACCCACATGTTATGGTCTTGGCCTTGGCCTTTGGGTGGTCTTAAACCTATTGTGGAAGGTATTGTGTTTTAATGCTTGATAGTATTCATTTTTTAAGATTGTGATGTACATTTGATGACTCAACTTGAAATTAATCTAACAAAACTTTATGATTGAATGATTTGAATCATGCAGTCATTACCTAACTACTAATATTGTTTTTCTTGTATGACATATTATCATTTTCTCCACACACACAAAATAGTCTACACTTTTTACAAATTTGTTTAAAATAATTGTTTATATTCTATTGTGATGAGCAATAAGGTTCAATAGTGTTCAACTTTGGTTGCAGAGCTCATGAAGGTTGCTTTTACCCCCAACCTAGTCCAATGTAATTAAAATAGTAATCATTGAGTCTTACATATGTTGGTTGTTGATGAAGCTTTGTGGTTGATAATATGAGATAAAGTTTCACACTTTAAGTTAACTTTTAATCTGAGGGTCCTAAATATCTAATAGCGTATAATAATTTTAAAACAGTTTAACTATTGAAACTAATCATAGACCAATGATCCTATTATGAATTAAAACAGATATATGATTTAGCTTGGAAGAGCGGTCAAATCAATGATTTTATAATTGAAACGGAACAAATATATGTTTTAATTATTAAAATTGATTAAATCAACAATTTCACGATGGAAACAAAAAATTATATAGTTTGAACTGTAGTACATAGTTTAGCTAATAAAAGCGGATAAACCAATAATACCACTATTGAACCTTTGATCCAACTTTTAAAACATTCACTTTTTTTAAGGTGCCGTTGGGATAAACTTTTTTGCAGATTAAGAAAACACCAGCCACTCTTTGGCTTGTGCCAACCATAACCGAAATAGGAGAAAAAAAAAGTAAACCACTAGCTATGTCTTATCTACTACCTCTCTAGATGGTGGTTGCGCGAATCTCTGAAACTAAAGTATCCAATTTTTTAAAAGAAAGATTCAGCTTTGTTTCATAAGAAAATGAAGATGAATAATATTGAAATTCAGCATTACGTAGACATAAGAAAATTAAATTGTCAACTATTGTTATTGTTAACTATGAACTGAGTGCCGACACAGTATACATAAACTAATGGAAAAATGCATTAATTGCACGACGAATCACAGTTTAACTGTAGAAGTTGAAAACTTGTGGAGTTGACTCAAAAAGAAAGCTGAGCGAGTCGCTTTCTTCTATTTCGTCAACATTGGGATAAATTGTACACACAAGATAAAAACATGTACTCCAATTTGTTTGTTTCCTTTTGTAATATTCCTCGGTCAATTTGTTTGTTTGTTTCTTTTTGTTGGCCTTAGGTTTTAATTTTGTGAAAATAGCATTTGTTTTTATCAACATTATGAAGTCTAAAACAATACATATTGTCAACTATAGGTTGCTTTTTCTTTTCCATTTGTGACATTTTTTTAAATATTTAATTATATTCATTTTCAACCCACTACAATTATTCATGGGTCACTTATTAACCGGGTCAAGCCGCAATCTGTCCAAAGCTCCTTTATTTTCATCCAATAGGAAGTCTTCACTTTTAACACATGCAAAGATAATTTGTGACTGGAATTTAGAATTGGATATTCGTCCATCTGCCAATTTTTTGAATTCAAACCAGAGACAAATTGGGTACCAAAAATATTGACTTGCATGGTATTTATTTATTGTTTTTTTAACGGTCCAACTTATTGGCTGATGTAAGGCTGGGAATCCAAAATGTTTGGTGTGTATGATTGAAGAAGATTTTTTTTTAAGAGTATCGCACTTTGAAGTCAGCTCTAATATGAGAAAATATAAATTGAATAGTCAACCATTGAGAGGAAGATTCTGAAGGCTAATCTTTCTTATCAATGGTTGGAAGTACTTGAAATGCATCATCTTCTTGACAAAACCATCACACCTAAAGTTTGGCTCTTCATGATTAAAATTCAAATAAATATAAGATGTGTGCCAACCACATGGTAGATAGATAAGATCCATTTGGTATAACTATAGAATATAGTTTATAAATTCTTAAATTTCAAATTAAAGTGTAAGAAAATATTTATGCATAACTTCAAATTAAATTAGTCTTGTCAGTCAAAGTTTGTGTGGTAACAAATTAATTAAATGATACGGTTTTATACGACACGATAAAAAATTTCTTACAGTAGAATTGACATGTTTGTTACGATACAACAATAACACGACGTGAAAACAAAATTAGTGAGACTTAACATGGTTACTTGATTCACTTGTATAAACACATATTAAGATAAATGTCCAATTTAGTCATTGAACTATCTATCGAGTCAATTTAGTTTAAAAGTTATTTAATTGTGTCAATTTAGTACAAATATTTTCAAAAAACGTGTCAAATTAGGACATTCTGTCAAACTCATGGACATACTCTGTTAATTCCTGCTTAAGTGTAATATTTTATTTGACGAAATGTACTGATTTGATACGATTTTTGAAAATACTTATACCTAATTGACACGATTGGGTAAATTTTGAGCTAAATTGACTTAATTAATACTTTATAACTAAATCGGTATGTTTTAGATAGTTCAAAATTCAGAGACTAAATTCGATATTTTCCCGCACAAATTGGCATATAGAGGTTTGGTGTTCCCCTTTCTAGTTTTATGGGCCTAAATGGGTTCTTGTTAGATCAGCCCATATTGTTCTGATTGAACTAGTGGACGGACCCGTTTTCGTTGCTATATGAAAGCAAAATCCAATCTACCGTTAGGTTTAGGGTTTGGAACCACTGAATCACAGCCTCAATTCTCTGTGTTCGCTCTCACTCTGAAGGATTCAACACAATGAGCAGATCAGGGCAGCCTCCGGATCTCAAGAAGTAAGCTTCTTCCTCTATCCATGTAGCGTTGTTTTGGTTCACTGTATTTGTGTGTTATTACGACATGAACTTTGTTTTTGTTCTAATTTCACCTATTTTCTCTTTGCTTTCTGTTGCAGATACATGGACAAGAAGCTTCAAAGTAAGTGTTTCTCTGCGATTACATATATGTTCAGATTGGAGTTCTATTTTTGTTTTGTTCTGTTTTTCTGGTCCGAATTTGTGAATTTAGTTGATCAAACCAGAATTTTAGGGTTTAGGGTTCTAGAAAGGTTGATGATATATAAATCGATGGCAGTTCCTTCTTCTACTGGGCCTTGTTTAGTTCTTGCTTGACTGCTTGCGTTGCATAATTTAGCATAAGAAGTACCTAGAAATGATAAAATTTACTGTTTATGCACCATAGTTGTAACAATGTTTTGTTTCCCGTTGGACTTTTGCAAAATATTTACTTATTTATTCAAACTTAAAATTCCTAAATGAAGTGAAAGCAAGCTCTTTGTATATGCTCATGTTGTTTGACATGCCAATCCCTGATTTTAGTTGAACATAATGTCTCCTTTGGGTGCTTAGCTTATGGCTGAATTGCAATGGAAACGGCGCGGTTGCTTGGGTTATGCTGCCCTTTTTTAAATTCATTCAAATTCTACGTAGGAAAACCATAGTTAGAGGGTTCATGTGCCATCAGCTCAGCTCCAAAATCCAGTGAACTGGTGCTCTGATCATGATAGGTTTAACAACTACTGTTATGTTATTTTCTTGTGTGGTATACTGCAATCATCATGTCTCTTGTAGTCTTGTTGTTGTGTTGATATTTCCATGGAATTGTATGAAATGCTGAAATCTAACTTATCCACTTTGGTCAGTCCGTCTAAAAGAAACTAAACTTGTGCCTAAATACTTAACGAGACATTGATTTGGTGATAAATTGTATACAAGGGAGTAGGATATGTGATTTTCTCCATACGTTGAATACTCCTCTAGTTTTCCTTGGATTCTTTCTTGTATGGCCTTCTGTTTGTTGGGCATTGTGAGTGGCTCTACAGTTTACTCTATTCTGGTCATTTGAAATGTTAAAATGTTTGCATTGCAATGTTTTGTTTTCTGTAGATGATTGTTATAAGTAAAACTTTTACCAGCATATCCGAGTAGAAATACAGCTGCTAGACATAAGGATCTTCATTTGTATAGTGTTTACATCTGAATTTGTATCTGCTGGATAATAAAATGTTCATATATTTTAGAGCTCCTTTTCACAAACTATTTCACCATTTAAATTTTGGACAAGTTGAGTGAAAGAATTCCCTACCTAAATTTTTATCAATGTTTGTAAGATTGAGACAAAAAATATGATATAATTTAAGTTTGGAATTTCCATATACATTGAATCATTGGTTGGACTGTTGACCTGGTTGCTTGGACCGAGGGTCATGTCAAGCAAATTGTTGGCCCATGTAGAATTGGGCTACCGAAAATGAGCCCAAATAATTATGTATCATCACATATGCTATAGAAAAACTAAAACAATTAGATCCGCCTTTTGTATAAATACTTGGAGCTTTTGATGTTATAATTGGCTTTCCAAATTCTTTTGTACGTCATCTTTATGCTCCCATAGAAGTAGACAAGTGCTAAACCTATATAGTGTTATGTGCCATATTCTGTACACCATCAACTATCACGAGGCAAAGAAGAGTACCTTAATTTTTGTTCAGACTTATAGTGTATCCTGAATGAGATGTTGGTCCTTGTCTATTAGATATTTCTCTATACACTTCATTTATGCTTTAGTCAACTTGTACATTGTTTTCTTGGCCATTGAAGTTGCATTTTGTTATGTTAAGTACTGACTGGTACTCTGGCTGCAGTCAAGCTGAATGCTAACCGGATGATCATTGGAACTCTCCGTGGCTTTGACCAGTTTATGAATCTAGTGATTGATAACACTGTTGAAGTGAATGGCAACGACAAGACTGATATAGGCATGGTGGTAAGTGTCTTCATCTTTTCTCATATCTTTGTAATGGTTAAACTGTCCATTCTCTATGAGAATAAACATTATCTTAGCGCCTCTGTTATTGACACTTCCTTTTTACCGTTTCAGGTCATCAGAGGAAACAGTGTGGTCACTGTTGAGGCTCTAGAACCAGTAGCCAGGTCTCAGTGACGTGGTCTTGTATCGGTACAGGTTTAGTATTTTCTGCCGGGAAAGACTGATTTAATGCTCTATTAGGTTGTTTGTAATGTATGGAATTTGAATTTGAATTTGAAACTGTGTGACATTATAGTGGCTCCTGTAACGGCTATCTTTCTCTCCCAAAAGTTGTAAAAGCTTATTTATCTGATACAGAGAACTACACTGCTTCCTCTTTTGTCTGCACCAACAGTCTAGCACTGTTTATTTTTCTTTTTCTAATTGACAATTGTGCAAGAATCTGCAGCTCAACAAAAAGAAGTTTCCTACCGTAGAGTTCTTTACATTTATCTTTATTTAGTATTCATTATTGTGTTAAATTGGTCTCTAGTTTGATTTTTATTGAACCGGAGAGTTTGATGTTGATTTGAGGTCTGTGATGATGACGAGTCTACATGTTGGGAAACCGGTAGACCCCGGGAAGCTGACGCTCCACCGTGCGGTCCCGGATTATTTGCCCCACACGGCCGTGTCTTGCCTGTCACAACCAGGTGGCTTCACATCAGATTTATTCATTGTCATCACCTGTCATTTCATTGACACCTTAAAGGCTTAACTAACTAAACATACTCAGAAAATGTCATATTCCTACTAGAATTTAATTTTTATTTAATTTTGACCTATCTCAATTATGTTGTTTTGTTATGAGTGTCCTATTTAAAAATTGTGTCGTTCAATTATACTGGCATGACAGTTTTAAATATTGACTCATTGTAACGAACACCTCTTTAAGCATAAAATTTTGTATCCAATCCATTTCTTAAGTATATTTAGCAAAACTAAGTCACATGCCAACAAAAAATGAATGGGAAAGATCGACATATTTGCATATTTGACATTTTGAAACTAAATTGGAACAGTGTAAATAATTTTATAAATCAAGGGTGGCTGTTGAGGCTGTTGTGTTGTGTCTGTGTATTAATGGTGGCTTCACAGTGAAGCTCATTTACTCTCAAATCTCAAGTCACATCCACTTTCTCTCTACTCATTCCTCTTCTCTACCCACCAACCGCAACAATCTGTCTCATCTCCTTCTCCAAGGCCAAAGCAAAGCCTGCAAATAGGTAGAGATATAGAAAAATTACAATAAACCAAAGTGATGATGGTCACGTCTTACCGTCCACGACCCATTTCTTCAACCCAAATCTACTCCACATCCATACCCAAAATCATGGTCCTCCTCGAATAGAATAATATTGGGTACAAAAAAATTAGGAAAAAAGAGACTTTTTCTTGGTGGGTACAGAGCAGAAATGACAGAAGTAGTCCAATCTCCATCCCCATCTCACCATTTTTCTTCTCCATCAAGCTCTTGCTCCATTGTAGTTGTTGAAGACAGAAGTCAACAGGAGCTAGAAGGGGCTGAGGAGGAAGGAGATCAGCTTTCTCTGTTGACGATTTTGGTGGCTGTGTTCAGGAAGTCTTTGATTGGGTGTAGTATCTCTGGGAGCAAGGAGCTGTGTGCAATGGAGATTGGGTTGCCAACCAATGTCAGGCATGTTGCCCATGTCACCTTTGATAGGTTCAATGGGTTTCTTGGCCTTCCTGTTGAGTTTGAGCCTGAAGTCTCCACAAGAGCTCCTAGTGCAAGGTCAGTTTTGATTGGGTTTTTGCTTTGAATTTGTGGGGATATGTTGGTTTCTGAATTGGGGTTCTGATTTGGTAAGTTTGAATCTCTTCAAGCATTTGTTGAATTATGCACTTTTAGGTCTGAATTGTGTAAATTTTGGTATATCCTGTTTTGGGTTTTAGATAACAGTATCTATAGGGTGCTTTTGGTGAACTTTTCATTATGGTGGGCTTCATCTCCTGTGAGAAACCAAATTGGTTGATTTAGGCTCTTATCATAGTATGGTATCCACATTTTGTAGCTTCAACCAATTTAACCCTCATACCCACATAGCGCCCGGCTGGATTCATTTACTTTGTGTCTTCGCTGAGTCTCAGCCAATAATAGTTAGTTTGAGACTCCTTGCACTCTTATTTTGAAATTGGGAACTTTTTTTTTTTGTCTTCTCTCCTTCGGTCTTCGTTTGTTTGGTTGTTAGTATTGATCTTGTGTCTTAAATTGCTTGTAAGTTATTGGTTTCCTTCATTACAAGTTAGGAATTTATACACAACTGAGGGGGCACAATTGCTTGTACCAATTTTCTTACGCCAATACATTTGGAAAACACTACACTATCTCTCATCGGAAGATATATATATATATATAGCAATACTTTATCAAGTAGGAGTTAGTTTAAGTATTGCTGTAGGATATAATCATTACTCGTAATTATTCCACCATGTTTATTAGTGTGTACTGCTTAGCATTTTGGATAGTAGTCTTCAGCTATCATAAGCAATTGAAGCTTTTTGATATAACAAGTCATGATAACCTTATCTTGCAATTTGGGTTTGGTTTCTGTTAGTAACTCTTTCATTATATTTAGCCTTACTTGCTACTCTTTAGTTTCTTCATCATCCCCACATTCTCCGATAAATCCTTGGAATGGACTTATTACCTTTGTAGGGCATTTTCAGAACTGCACTTTGTAACTGAACTGTAGCTAGTTTATTCTTGTTAGAGTCAATAACCAATGGCCATTTGCTAATGGTTTGCAATCATTTACTAGGTTTTTTCCAGGTGTTATGAGCTTAAAGCTGCCATATATAGCAAGTGCATTGGACATAATTTGAGTGCCTATATAGATAAATTGAACAAAATTGTGCACTTTTGCCTTGAAAG
>JAYMTE010001324.1:0-13697 GCA_036897545.1 Pelargonium fulgidum
GTAGCTCATTTAATTTTTTTTTTTTTTTAAAAAACATCCATGGTTTAAATGCACAAGTGAAGCTCAACACAGAAATAATTTCGTAGTGCATGCATGTCATTCACTGATATGAAGAAATGATGTAGAAAATGAAATTTGCTAATATGAGAAAGTAAAAGGTAAGACAGTAAAGACAATTCACTATCTTACCCAACAAAGAAGCGCAAAGCAGGCTGTTCTTGGTCCAAATTCAAGAGTGCACCTTCATTGTCCTTTAGAATTGACCCTAGAATCTCTTTCAGAAGATCTGGTAATTGGGCAAAAAGCCATAGCACTCCAAGGTATTTGAGAATTCCTCTTAGAACTTTCTTAAGGGCAACAAGTGGAACCCATCCACCTCCATACCCTCCATCATCCCCCAGACCAATAATGGCTGTATTTAGTTCTCCTCTCACATGTGCAGGCACTCCCGTACCAGAGGGTCTACGTACAGGCAATCCTGAGTTCACAACAGACAAATTTGCAGATCCTGGAAGTGCATTTGCCACTCGGTTCAAACCAGCTACTTGGCTTCCTGCCCTAGACATCACAACAGAACTGGGGAGGTTAAACCTATTTCCATTGGATGATAACTGTGAACCTGAACCCGTGATAGGATTGTTTGAATTTGCCAGTCCAACTGCCTGTTGGCCACCAGTAAAATTAGGCTCTAAACCATTCAACTCTTGTGCAACATGCTCCATAATGAAAGGTCGGAATTGTGGACATGGCAAAGATCCTCCAACAGAAGGACCCCCTTTGGGTGGTGTTGCGGGCTGCAACCAAACCTGATCTCCAGCAAAGCAGCGCATGTCAACTGCAAAATGCTTGCGATAAATGATCCGTATCCAGTAGGGGCCACGTAACACAACAGACACATCAATGGGCAACAGCGAGCTAGGAACAATGCCAGTGCCACCACGCCCAGCTGCAGCCAACATTGCAGACCCATGAATGCTGTGACTCCCAAGAGGACTTGAAACATTGGGCACAACAGTGTTTCCTGAAGGACCAGAAGCTTGGCTAACGCTCGTCTTTGAACTGCTAGGCAAAAGCCCTTGCGAAGTATTAGCTGCCTGTTTTGAGATAGAAGAGAGAGCTCCTGCTACGCCAGGTACCGATGGAGCAGGACCAGCTCTTGCAGGCCGCGTTGCAGCTGTAAGAGCATGCAAGGGACCTGCAGTGAGGCGAATGCAGTCCAAAAGGGATGCAACTTCGGCTCCATTAATGAAATCTTCCAGAAACTAAACATAATAGAGAACAACACATAAGTATGTATGAATCTCCATGATACAAAATATGTTGAGGGAAGAATAATAGACCTGAAACAAAAATAATTTCAATGTATACAATTCTTACAAAGCAAAACTAAGTACAAAATTGAAGGCCAAAGGTGTAAAAGAATTTTATTTAAGCTTTCAGTAGGTGGCTTGACATCGTCGCATCGGTGGAATATTCATAATATATAAGAATATAAGAGAATGTAAAGTAATAGCTGGCAAATTAAGAGTACAAAATAAGGAATCAAAAATTTCATCAACATCTCACTGTTAGTATCATCATGCTGCCGGAATTCAGTTTAATTCAAATTTTCTTTTCTGATTTCACAAAGGCACTAAGCATAAGTCCCTTAAACAGGTTGGTATTATTCACAGTCAAGATATTAACTTTTAAGAAGGAACTTTCACTTACATTACATCAGAAGAAAGTAGCACACAAAAAGCAAGTAGAGAACATTGATGAAGGAGAATGACAAGCTGGTGTTAAGTTATATTTCTAGGCCAAATCAATAACCATAAACAGCACAAACAAAACTAGGTGTGAAATAAAATATAAAATGAAATGTGATTATTAAAAACAAGGTGAAAAATAAAAAATTAAAGTAACGAACCTTGGTATGAGGCCAAAGCTGATCAGGAGAAACGTGCATTGTACAACCCTCTTTACCTGATTCCCAGTCAACAACAAAGCGGGCTAGAACACCAGAACCAAAGCTGAACCACAAGCTCATTAATCCAACAGCCTCAATCCTAAAAGCTCTTCTCATCTGCTCTGATAACTTATAAGTTGCCTCAACAGAACCTTTGGCACCAACTGATGCTGCTTTGACATCAGAGTTTGAACTGTTTTCTTCTGGTTTCTCATCTGCTCTTATGCCAAGCAGTCTACGCATTCCAAGGGCAAACATTCTAGCATTGCAGAGCCTTTGGATATCTGCCACTAAATTCTTTATGCTATCAGGCTCAACAGATTGATAACTTAACACAACACCTTCAGGATCATATCGGATATGAGAATCTATATCAGATGTATTGGCAATGCGAACACCACAGCCCCATGGTGTACTAGTACTTCCCTTCTGAAGCTCCCACAAATCCTTGAAGTGCTGGTCAGTTATTTTGACATCCCAATACATGCTTCCTGGTCTACCAAGTCTCAAGCAAATGTGTTGCCATGAATCACCTCTTGCAAATGGAAGTCGGAACCATATGTTTGAGGATGCACTCCTAAGACCCACCTCTTCAACAAATGGAATGTCCAATGCTTCCATTTGGCTAGTCAATCTGGCATGCTTTATACCAAGCGAACAGTGTCTGACAACATGAAGAAGAACTGAAACATATATACTAGATGGAACATTACCTTTATTTGCTTCAGCTATAAGATCCCCATAACTGTATCCTTCAGTTTTAGGGATTGACTCTGTTGCTACAAATGCCTGTGGCATTTTAACATTATTTGATCCTGAAATTCTATGTCTCTTAGAGAATCTTGCATCTGCTTCCAGACCATTGAGTGTTGGAATGAGACTCAGCATGTCTGAAACCATACGCTTCCGGGGATTTTTATCCAGCTTTGAGATCACGTCATGACTAGTCGTATGACATTTTCCAGATTCTGCTGCCTGGGCTGAAAAAGATAAATAAGTATTTTTCCAGTCAGCTCTGGTTAGCAACAAAGTACATTCAAAGAAAAGACGTGTTCCACTTAAAATAGATGAGTTACGAGAACATCTTACATGCGAGAGGTGTACCCAGTGAGCTTGATCCAGCAACTCTGAAGGACCCATCACCAATCCCTGAAGGTGTGATTCTTGGTCCATTATGTTTTAAATTTGTGGATGCTGCTCGTCTGGGTGGAGACAATAGCCGTGATGACCGACTACCGGATACTGCATCCTTATCATTTAGCAGTCTCATCTGCTCGTCATCCATTGCACTATTCGGACCGACCTCAACAGAATGTAAAGATCTAAGAGAAGCCAAATCCTGATCAGACTTTGAAGATGACAATTTTTTTGCTTCTGTGTTCCTTACAGGGATAGATGATAATGAACCTACAGATATGGAGTGAACTGGACCCTTCAAATGATTCGGTGAGTATAAAGAGCCATTATAATGAGTAGCAGCACCTGAAACTTTAGCAATATTATTTGCTTGTGATAACTGGACACCTCCATCCCACAAAGAAGTGGCTCTAGCTTGAAGGTTCTTTGGAACAGAGCCAAAATGTGACGCAGAGGAAGCACTATGTGATGATGAGACATTCTGAACAGACAATAAAGGTACAGATGCCCCTTTGTCTAGTTCAAACACATCATCAACAACAGATGAGAAACTTGATGGAGAACTTAAGGTCTGTATAGGACCATCAAGGCTGTGATCTGAAAGAAAACCATGCTCAGAAGGTTGATTAGGAACCCCGGCATTAGGCAACGAGGAAAGTAGTTTTCCCCAACTAAGCAGGCTCAAGTTCAGCTCATCTTCAAGCATCAGCATCTGGTCTATGTCAATTTTCTTGATGCGTATTACATGATTTAATTCAGTGTATGAATGACCTTTCAGGGTCGGATCTGGCTGAACCTCTAACAGTTTAAACAGAGGTTTGAAATCTTTATCAAGTTGCATAAGCAGAAAATAAGAATTGCCAGCGTCTGGAAACCCCAGTAGCAGCATAGCTGCACCATTCAAAATATTCTTGGGTACTTTTACTGGAGCAAAACCATGTTCAAATACCTGCAAGACTCAGATTTTACTAATAATTCCAGCACACATTAAGTAAAACTCTATATGGGCATATCCAGCAACAGGGGTCGATTACCTCAAGGCCTAAGAACTTGCCAATGGATGCAAATAGATGCAGAATACTTTTGTTTCTCAAGGTTAAAAAAACTTCAGCTGCAGTCATACTACCCTGATTCAAAGCTTCTTCAAACTCCAATAATGCTGAAGGTTCAAGAATATTCTGGCACGACCGAAGAAGAAATCGGCCGTTCCTGCAAGTCATTAAAATAAATGAATTCCATGAAACATGAAACTATGAATCCACCGAAGATTATAATAAAATAAATCAATATGGGTAAAATGAACCAACATCTTCTAATCTCTCCAAAACAAAATAAGTTTACAATATCATACTGTATGGGTGAGGCACTTGATGTTTGTTGGTTTCTCATTCAGGTCCTTAACTGAAAGGAAACTTGACAAGTGTTCATATATCCTCACCCCATATCAGTGTTACAAAAATGTGAGATGCATTTGAGGCGTTAGGGTCCTCTTGAAGGCGTGAGATACATTTCAATAAAAAAATATATATTATCAATTTAAACATAAAACATTACCAAAAAAACTAGCTAATACGAGCTCCAAATATATATAAATGATTTTTGAAGCTAAGATTTAAATGAGATTTACGAAACTACATGTCATCATCATATATATATATATATTAAAAAAATAATGAAAAGAAGAATGTGAAATTGAACAAATGTGTACAAAATATAAAGAAGAATATGGCAGAAAATGCATTTAATCACATCATGATTATGTATCTGACACTGAAAAACTAATCAAATTGGCTTGTTATTAGAATTAAATAACAGGAATAAAAACTCTGATTTATCTTGGTGTCTATTGGTTCTCTGGTTTGCTATTCCGGTTATATGTTATTTGTTCTTCCACTTTTTTCAATGTATATTGCTTATGTTGTTGGTGTTAACACTTGACATACCATAATATAGATAGTCTTCTTATTTATGGAACCCTAGAACGAAGAGTTTCCATATTTAAAATCTCAATTCACTGGACAAATTAATTTCGGCATTTTGAAATATGAAAATTCATCATCATAAGTGACATAATTAAAACCATAAACATTTGAGACCATAAATTAAAACTTTGAAATATGAAATCTGTTTTTTATTTAAAATCATAAACCATAAGCCAAAAATAAGTGAGGCGCACCTCAAGTGTGCATCCATTACAGCAGTGAGGCAACCACCTCAGAGGCCTAAACTGCACCTCAATGAAGTTGTCTTGCCTTAAGGTTTGTGAGGTTCAACTGTGCGCCTCGCGCCTCTAAGTGTTTTTTTCTAAAAAATTGCCTCATGTCCCATGGTAACACTTCAAAACAAGAAGCCAAGGGAGGCTTTGATCTTTACAAACATGACTATTGCATAAACGGCTCGGCCTGTTCGACCACTGGATCGGTTTATTAAAACATTGTTGACAAACCCATCCAAGGATTACTGAGAAACTACTATTAGAGTTTACAAAGAAAAAAAAAAGGTTAGGTAGAGGTTGGACTCTTCAAGAAGATTTGACCACAAACCAGTATTTCAAAAAGCTCTTGAGCTGTGAGGCACATCTTATAGCCTCAAAAACCTTGAGGCAAGGCAACTTCATTGAGGCACAATTGAGCCCCACATAAGTCTATTTTTGGCTTAAAATTAGGCAATGCAACTTTATTTAAGATCTTAAATTATGGCAATTGTGACGAAGACAATTCAGATTTCAAAGTCCCAATTTACAAGATAAAAAATATTAGTCTTGTGAATTGGGATTTTTAATATGGAAACTCTTTATCGTAGGGTTCCGTAAATAAAATATTCAGTAGCATAATAAAAGAGGAAACAAGCAGCAAAACAAGATAAACAGGTTATTTTTCTGTCGACAAACCATATTGTCAAATTCATCAAAATACGATTAAATGTATTTTCTGCTAGACTCTTCATCTTTATTTTTTATACAGATTGTACATGATCACATTCTTCTTTTCTATATTTGTTAATGAAGATTAGGATTTTCATCATGTCATCTACTCAATTAACTCGGTCAAAGAGAGACATATTTTGAACTTTAATTAACATATTTTGCTAGCATATACAAAATTTAATTTTTTAAAGTGTACGTCACTTCATTAAAGCCTATGTCTCACTGCACGCCTTGTGCCTAGGCTCTAAAGGACCTAAGTAACTCAAATGTGCACAGCACTTTATAAAACACTGCCTCAAACAGACCAAACTTGATGAGGCATGCATGCAGCTCCTGAAGTCATGCCACCTTATATTTTTGTAAGTGCTTGAGAGTTATCTACATATTTTGCTACTATGAATAGTTTAATATCAAAGTGAGTCATACACCAGCCCTACAGATAGGTTCATGGATATGTTTACTTTTAGATTAAAATAAAATAACTGCTTTAAATAATAAATGGAGTTCAGAAATAGTTTGAAAGAACTTTTTCATGTTGGGATAATGTGTCTTCATGTAGCAGGAAGAGAATGATGGGTCTCATAAATGCCCAAGTCATTAGAACTGATCTCAAGACCAACTCAGGTGCTCCTTCTTTTCATATAGCACAGTATTGATGCACGTGCGCACACACACTAGTATACAAGCACATAAGTAAAACACACACTTATTTGAATGGATGAAAAGGGAACCTTATATTTATTCCCAAGGTGAAAAATGATGAACCATATGCACGAACACGTAATACTTCCTTCCCCTCATACTCTTTTGCGTCAGACTTGCTATCTTTCTCCTGTATGAAATTCAGCAAAGTGCAATCAATTATATTCACTTCGGTTAATGAATAGAGAGAAAAGATAAATTGCAAATTCATGAGACATTATACAATCAAATGAGATGCAATTCTGGGCGAACAAATATTACAGGCTTGATAAAGGATATATAAGACAGTCTACCTGACCATCTTCTGAATTAATTCAGGAATCCTTATATGACATCTTCCTAAACCAAATAAGAGTCTACACTATTTGACAAACATATAGTATTCGGTTGTCTGTAGCAGTTACATACTGTCCTATAAAACAGAAGCCTATTATATATTCATTTAGCAACAATAACACACTCCAGCATATGACACCACAATTGAAGTTTCGATTGATATTGAAATTCACATGTCCAGTACACAAATATTTTATATTCATATTTTTCAGTAGTCTTCTATAGTTATTACATTTTTTCATAATAGTTATGAGTCTAAGATTTTGAGAGTGGACGATTTTTTCCATATCCTGGAGGTTGTATGTACATGATCTGATGGCTTTAAAAACATATATAGTACAATTCTAATTTTGGCACTGAATACCAATATATGTCCTAAAATAAAGTTCTGACGTTTAATCATGAATCATCTGCTTTGTTTTCTCATCTAACAACCTTTTTGTTTTTGTGCTTCAGTCTAATTTTCTCCAGAGAAAACTAAATTTCAGCCTCTCAGCATGTCACTGAGTTGTCCAGACGTGTTCTGGTCTACATAGAATTTCAGAAAACTAAAACAAAACAAGAGGCACACGTTTTTCATTTGTCCTAGTAAATTAAGGCAGTATCAGTGTCAAAGATGTGCCCTGCACAATCACTCTGTGCTGGTGCTTCAGTTGCCACTCAAAAAATCCAGTAAATACTAAGTACACATAATAAGGAACAAATTGTAGAAAACAAGAAGACAGGCCAAACAATGCATATTCATCATAGAAGTATAACTGGATCTGTTAAGTTAACATGTCTCGTGAGCCACAAAATGCACCAGTAAATCGGCAAAAACAATTTGCCAAAAAAGCATGTATCGTGTATGAATATTAAATGCATATTTCAGTAAAACATAAAAGCAAGAAAGTTAACCAGCAGTGCAACAGACATTTATTACAAATGCCAACATCATGAGCTCAAAACTAAACATTTGAAGTCAGTGGACTAGTATTTTTGCTAACCTGCAACTTCCAACTATAACTATAGTTCAAATAAATACAAGGACGAGTCTAGTTCCAACAGATTCCATGCTACTACCTCAAATGACACTCTCTGTTTCACCCAACAATGGGAAAAAACATTTCATGTGCTAGAACTGCACAGATACTCCGTGGCAGATGGGAAAGAAGCCCAATAAATAATTAATAAAAGTAAAAATGGCCCAAAATGTCTAAATTCATTAATATCATTGTAGGTTTACTCATATTTGGAAAGTCAGAGAAGCATCACTAATATCAGTATAGGAAAAGATAACCAAACTAAAATCAGAGAAACAACTCTATGTAAAAGACAGAAAAGTTCTAAAAACAAATGAACTCTATATCCGTCCTATTACAAACCACAGTATGGAAACAAACATAAACCACATACAAAGGACAAAACATCTGAAATTCGTGCATTAAATAATTCCAGAATAATTGTGAACCAACCTTTTTACTGTTGTCAACATTGGGTTCATCCACGTCGGACTGAAGAACTACATCACCAGCACTTCTACAGATCTGAACATTTTTTACAAGTTCCTTCTGAATTTCAAGCAGACGAGTATATCTATTACAATATATAGTTCTAAGCAGCAACTTTTCAATATCAATGCAACTTTGATCAAGACAGAATTCTGCTTTCTGGCCAGTTAATGGATCTATGACAAATGTGCTATGATGACACTTTATTTGCAGATCAGGTCCAGGCTCAATTTTTATAAACGGGCATGACCCAGAGTCAGACGTAGTGGAGCCTTTATTAATGTCTAACCAGTATAAAATCTTTAATCCTGGAGTCCGTGGACCAGCAGCCGGATCAGTTTCACCATCTTGATTCAATGACATAGAACCAGAAATCCCTCCATGACTCGTAATACCCTCAGACATCAGGTCAAACTTTATTGCATCTTTCCATCGTCCCAATCTAAGTGCTTGTACCTGCCTTATAACAGTGTCCATGATGAGTGAAACACAAATTTCATGGAGAATTGAGTACAATGTTATGAAAGGGTTTTCTGCTGCAGCCATTCTGCGCTCCAAATCATCTCCAAGAAGATGCCGCCGTGATTCTTCTATACCGACAGGTCCACTTTTCTCACCCACAAGCAGTTCCAAATGCAGTATCCTCCACAATGTTAAGTGTCCCCGGTAACCAAGAGTAACTAAAACCTGAAATTCCCCATCAACACGGAGCAAAGCAGTCCCACTGGAAATTTTTACTTCAGAAGTTTCTTTAGGGATTGAAACTTCGAGTAACTTAGACCGGACAAGCGTGTCCAGTTTTCTCAAAGCTGGCTTCTGCTGATCTTCAGTTAATGTGTTCATCATACCCATATCTTCGATACATTTTGGTAAACGCTTGTAAGTTCCAGTGAGGAGGATCTCAGTAGCTGATGGAACATCATAGACTGGGGCACGAGCTTGCTGTAGACCCTCATGCATGAAAAACAATGAATCTGCAGCTTGGGTAAAGCATGTATCATGACTCGATAGAGTAGAAGCAAGCTGTTGACAATACTGTATCAACGGTACCTGTAAACAAAATGCAAAGATAAACAAGAGAATTGGTTTATCTTTAAGATGAAAATGGCTTGGGGATTAGTACAGAAATACATCATAATATAACCTTTAAATAATAGGTCACTGTCTCACTGAGGTCAAACAATTTGTTATCACCACACAGTGTCTCAAAAACAAATTATGGTCAGATTTGAACTACTGAAAAAGGTTTTACGATACAACCAGTTAGTAAATAAGAATTGATAGGTTCCATCATTTTCGGGTCAACTCTCACACATCTATCAGACTATGCAGTTTTTCATCTATTTCAAATTTCAACCCTGCTACTAAGTTTGATATGCACAAGACCACAAATGTTTCCTTGCTGCTGCACTTCAAAATTTGGAACTAGCCAACTATAGCCCAATTATGATTTCTTATAGCATACAACCCAGCACAGTATAACAGTTACGGGTCTCCATTTTAACCTCCTAATCCCTAGGTTGCAAATTTAGATAAATCTGGTCTAACGAGATTTAATGAGATCAAAATTGAAATCAAGGTCAAGTTGCCCGCTGGTTGGAATTGAAATTTTCAGGGACTGACTAAATGTTATTGTAAGACTAGTATTTTCATTTAATTTAAAGGAGATTGAACAAGAGAACAAGACTAGTATGAATGTGCAGAATACACAGGACATGAAAACTCAATACACTTCTCAATCTGAAAAAGCGACAAAACTGAACCCAATAGCTAGATAAGTTTCTCAACTATAGAGAATGACAACACAATTAAATTGCAATTTCTACAATCACTTGATTATTCAATAATATTATAACCAACAAAACATAGCTTTAGATCATTACAAAAAGATTACTGGGCAAAAAAGTTCAAAGAATTGTAAACAAAATGAATTTCAAGAGAGCAAAAAAAAAAATTTAAGAGAAACCAGGTCAGCCATTTCCAACACCCATGAAGGAAAATGAAAAGGGATTCTAGTAAACAAAAGGAAAAATTGAAGAACCCAACAATACTTATTTGTTTTTCCTCGATTTCATCCAATATAAGAAGCCAACCAAGAGCCTGTTCAACATAAGGAGTCAACCTACGAACCTAAACTGTAGATTTCATCTTAACAAAACAATTGCATGACTGGTTTATGAGTTGGGAATCACGGCCTCACAAAAGAGCATGCTATATACTCACTCTGTCCTCTTTACTTTTTAGAAAATTAGTTATAACATGAATTACAAATAACAACCCTATAATTAGTTAGTTAGTACCTCTTGAGTTTGAGTTTGTAGAACACATGCTCATGGAACTTAAAAGTAATTGTATAACTTCACCTTAATTATTACCAAAAGTGGAAAGAATGACACTCATTTTGGGGCGGAGGGGGTATGAGAAAAACAAAATCAATCAAAGTTGACAATATTCTTTTCAACTACAGACCTAATTCCTCCAAAAGAAAACTTTACTCTTGCACAAAACAAAATCAGTAACATCAATAAACATTGAAATTTCCATTTTTACTTGCGTTCATTCATTTGCTCAATCAACAAACTAACCACAACTCAACGTTTGTGTATGCCAGAAACTCCAAAACGCCAATATTTAGATACAATACTGACCTGTTGGCACCATTTGGCAAGAACATTGAGGCGAAGCATGCGCTGCTGAGTCTTGACGAGGTACTTGAGGAGGCTAATCTTCTTGTCGGCATCGGATTGGTCCGGTGACTTGGATTTCTCGATGAGTTCCTTGAGGGAAAGGAAGGATTCCTCAGCAGCTCGATTGACCAGAGAAGAAAATTCCACCGTCTGTTGCCCTAACTCAGCCATTGATTCGGCTTGCTTGCGATCAGATCCGCAATGCAGCAAGCATAGAAGCTAAGCTAGGGTTAGGGTTTTGAATTGAGAATGAAGGAGAGACGGTTCAGTCTCGAGAATTCGTCGTTTCCGATTCGGGCAGATAGGAGACGAGACTCGTTACATTTACAATGAAATATATGGATTTATCTTTCTTTTATAAAATAATGCTATAGATCTATTGTTTTTTCTACTATTCAAGTTCACTTCATCCCACAATTTTGTTTTTTAATCTCTATCTCCTTATTAGTTACAAAGCGACACTAGTCTCTCTCTCTCTCTCTCTTTTTTTTTTTTTTCTTTTTCAAGAAGGACTAATGAATTTCTATTAATTCAAATCATCCAAAAGCAAATTATGAAGCGGAATTGGACATATAGACCTTGTCCATCCCGTCTGACCTGACAATGACTCGGACGACCTAACTAGCTGATTCGCAGAAAAATAAACTAAAACTGTAAACTAGAAAAATGTCTCATAAAAGATCCAATATCATCAATAATTAGATCTAAGGCACTGGTAGAAACCTCTCATCCGATTTGTTTGACTTGAATTACCGACTGAGCATCAGATTCAATGATCAAATTATCTCAACCTTGATCCTTCAGCCATGATAAAGCTTCTCTGATGGTGAGAACTTCCACCACCTCAGCTTTCTTTACAAAGCGACACGTTACCTCTCTTATTCAATCACGATAAGTATAAATACACCCATAAAAGAATGAGGTAGGAAACCTTTTGGATATTTGGAGAATTTTTTGTGTTATTTTCATAATTTTATTTCTCAATTTTCTCTTTAAAATTTTCTTTATAATTCTTTGAGTGCTCAAACCTTTTTCTATGATGAGAATCTATCATTCTCATATCTGAGGTGAAATTCAACCCCACTCGATTTTTGCTTAGTATGTGTGTTATTTCGATAGTACGCGGATTCATTTGCAAGAATAAGCGATAGTTCAAGCTCTAATAGCCCAAACAAAGAATTTTTGGTAGCGTGAAATCTTATTTGATGAAGCGTCCAAGTTCAAGACGAAGATTTCGTAAAAGTGTGTATTTGTATTTAGTTGACCCCGGTCTAAGTAAAACATATGGAAATGCGTTTTTGGACACCGATGATAAGAATACGTAGTTAGAGTATCATTCTTAATTTTTAAAATAGTAGGAGGGTCAATATGAGTGTAGTTGAGAGTCTATAATAACTCCAACCCTTAAGTGAATAGTTCATATGACATATATGACATTACTCTTATTTAAATAATGGATAATTACATGACTATCCTGTAGTTGACACTTTTTGCAAATGACTACCCTATACTTTTTTTTTTCCGTAACAATTGACTACCTTATACTTTCCTCCATTCATTTTGTCCATCGAGTCGTTAGTTAACACGCACAATGACCAAAATTTTATTTGTCAATTTTGACTATTGACTACCACGTACTTTCAGACTTGTGTCTAATGTTCGAGTTTATGTTGATGAACAAATTTTGACATTGTGTTGGTTGAAGAAATTTTAGGTTTGTGTTGACTGAACAAAAAATAAATGAAATTTTTGGCTACCCTTTGATTTTTTTTTTTTTTTTTTTTGTTGTCATTTGTTATGCACATAATGAGAGATATTAAATTTCAGTACTTAAGGTTTCACTTGCACCATTATATGTAACCACTTTATTTTATATTTTACCGATGTGGGATCACTTAACACTCCTCATACTAAAAGGTTGTTAAAGAGAAGACTTGACTATAATTTATGATTTCTAGAAGCTTCCTAATTTGTAAATCAGATCCTCGTTTATAGGGATTGTGGTATTGTTTCCTAATAGTAATTGTATTTCACTTATATAAATACAAGCTGCTGCACTGATTGTGGTGTGGTGAAAACCGTAAAAATACTTGTGTCTTCATATGGTATCAGAGCCATCTAGGGATAACCACACTTTCGTTGTTCATTATGAGCAATTCATTTCAAACACCGCAAAAATCAAACATGCTTGAAGATAGCGCATCATCTACACTTATGCAAGCTATCTCCTCGCTTTCTTCGTCTTCGACAGGTGCAAATATTGCCCTGCCAAATCTTTCAATCAAATTGGATGAAGGAAATTATCCAAAGTGGGCATCCTATATTCGAGACGCACTAGAAACCTTTGATCTCGAGGCGTTCATCGATCAAGACAATCACCAGCCACAGAAGACAATCGAAACTAAAGAAACAGAAGGAATCAAAGTTGCTGCTAATCCAGAATTTTTGAAGTGGAGAAGATTTGACAAGCT
>JAYMTE010001325.1:0-13683 GCA_036897545.1 Pelargonium fulgidum
CAATGCAGATTCTCTGCAGATTTAAACTTGAAGCGAATTAATAAAAAAAAAATAATAATTTAAGACATCCCTAACAGTTTTCAGTGAGGAATAGCAACTTCATTGGCTAAATGCCCAAGTTATATAATTACCCGACCCCTTTTATTTTCAGGGGTAGGGTGGGTGGGATGCTGCCACTATCTTTTCATTCCCTGTACAATTTTTGTATGAAAACACATTTGCCTTACCAATGATAACAGTTAGTTTAATTACATATTTTTGTCTATTCCGATCTTGGAGGAAATGATGCGTACTTTGGAAGCATAAGAAAGCATATTAATGTCCTGATTTCTTGCTTCTAGTCAGAAGGCATCTATAGCTGAACTCAAATTTCAATTAGATGAAGAACGAGATCAGAAAAAGAAAGATCGAGAAAAGGCTGCAGCAGATTTAAAAGCAGCAGTACAGAGAGTTCAATCAGAGGCTCAGGATGAACTAAAACGGCTATCTGATGCTGCCTCAAGACGAGAAAGTGAACAGCAAGAACTAATCAGCAAGCTACAGGTATGGGAAAACTATAGGTGTACTTTCACTCTCTGTTTGAATTTTTTTAGGATGATTGATTTCTTTTCATTCTCAGGAATCTGAGAGAGAAAGATGCTTACTGATGGAAACCTTGAGGTCCAAACTGGTATATTTGGCATTGAATTTTGAAATCTACTTAGTAGTGCGCCATTTTTATCCTTCTATTAAACTTATAGAGGTCTGCTTCCTGGTTGCTTTTCCTGCCACAGGAAGACACTAGGCAAAAGTTGGTTATCTCAGACAATAGAGTCCGAATGCTTGAAAAGCAAGTTGGTGAGAAGCAGCTAGCTTCAGCAAATGAAAGAAAAGTATTTGCACTTCCTTATGCAGACCTCAAGTTATTTTATTTGATGATGCATCGTTGATTCCTGTATTTTGTTCTACCCATTGGCAAACAATTTTGAGGCTGATTTTGTTGCATTATGGTACAGAGAGTTGAGGAACTGGAACATGAAATGAAAAGATTTAGGAAAGAGCTTGAGAGCGAAAAGGTAAATGTGAAAGTTTTCGTTTTGCCTTGCCAGTTAGTGTCAATTGGTTCAATGTGAAGCCTCATTACATTGACATTTGCTTGATTTTGTAGTACATTTTTAGGACCTCTTATAATAGTAATCTTGATCACTACCATAATTTCATTTTCATACATGTGAGATGCCAGACTCTTATGTACTTGAAATTTCATTGAAGTTATACTTCATCCTGTCCCCCCCAAATATATATAGTTTGGTGGAAGATAAAGCAAAGAAAGAGGCTTGCTGTTTTTGGTGTTAGTATGGGTTGAATATTTTTTCACTATAAAAACATATAAGAGGTCTTCTGCCAGATTTGATTCAATAATAAGACAACTGAGTTGGTGGAGAATAAGAAATCATGCATATATCCACAGGTGATAAGTATGCTGTGAGGCTACTGTACTTTTTAGTATCAGTTATCCATTCATTGAATTGTATACTTGAATACCAGATTTGAAGAATTGAACTCTGTTTCTCTAGCTTATGGTAACAAAGAGTGATTAGAAGGGATTTCCTTGCAGAGACATTATGAAGTTGCCTTAATTTTTTAAGCTGAGGTTTCTGTTGCTGTTGGTAGCAGGCAGCGCGAGAGGAGGCATGGGCTAAGGTTTCTTCTCTAGAACTTGAGATAAACACAGCAATGCGGGATCTTGAATTTGAGAGACGGAGGTTAAAAGGTGCCAGGGAAAGAATTATGCTTCGGTAAGATTGCTGAACCTGTAGTTGTCTCATATTATTTGATATTGGCTATTGTATTATGCATGTAGATGCATGTATTGCCAATGTTTTTTAATCTGCAGACATACATTCCTCCCCAAATGGGGCAAGTTTTGGGATCGAGCCCTAGAACAAAGTTTTTCTTCTAAATTACCAAGAAGAAAAATAACTATCAGCATTAGTTTTCATTCTGTCTAGTGGTGCTGATTATATTTTTGTTACTAACCCTTTAATTTATTATGCGGGGATTTCTATCATTCTTTCTTGATGTCATCACCCTATACTGTAAACTTCAATTTTGGGGCTTTTATTTTGTTTTTCTTCACACAAAGATTCCCAATGTAGTAATAGCCAATGATTGGAATTTGCTTGAACTGTTAAACGCATTGCTAGTATTAATGCATTATTTTCCAAAGCTAATAGTCCTGGCGCTTCTGCTCCTCATGTTTCCTAAGTGACCATAGAGACATTACCTGGTTAGGAATGTAAATTATCATGGAAAAGCTAGATATTTGGGTTCTATAACATGTACTCCCTCCATCACGAAATAGATGCACTGCTTTTTATTTTGAAAAAATTATTAAGTTAGTTAGTGTTGTATATTTCATCTTTTATCATCACGCACATGTGTTGTTACAAACTTAAGGGATACTAATTTATAATTTGGACATTTTTGGTAATTCATACACAACTAAATTTATAAAAAGAAACATGACACTAATTTTGAAATAAAAATGCAAGTGAAACATGACACTTGCTTTGGGATGGTGGGAGTAATATTTAAAAATCCATCCACCAAATGGTCTATTAATTATAGTGTCATATGGGATTATATCATCACAATTATTTTCAATATTTTTGTTCATTTCTTTTCCCATAGTTTTAATGGTTCTTTTGGAATCTTGGATTTTATTTCAAATAATGAAAGTCAAATCCAATGTTTAGATGCTCACAGAATTTGGATTTTGAATTTGACTCAAATTCAATAGGATTCAAAACATGTTTAGGACAAGAGATTTCAAATGACAGCCTTTATCTTGTCGTTTGAAATTTTATGGTTTTCCAAATATAACGTCTATTTTTCAAATCCCAAATTTTAAATCAAATTCAAGATTCCAAACACAACCTAAAAGTAATTTGAATAGTTTCAATGCTTCTATTTATCAATTTAAAAAAAATTGTGTACAAATAACTACATTGAACTTGAAAACTAATAAATAATTTCAGGAACTAGAATCAAGATAACATTCTTTTTCTTGAGTAAATTATGAAAATTATTGAATTTTAAAGCTGACCACCTTTTACATGGATCTAAAACTAGTCATTTTCCAAATGAGATGAGAAAGTCAGCTTGTTTGGTCCTCAAAACAACTATTATATGGGTTAAACAGTAGTGCTGAATGCAGAATGCTGATGCTAGCTGGAGTATAATTTTGAGCAGGGTTAAGTGGGATATGGGAACACTGTGAAGCATGTTATCGTGACTCGAAAATATGATGTCACTGCTTAGATTCTAAATTAATTTGCAGCAATTGAAGATGTAATGGAACATAGAGCTTCTTTCCTAGACATATGTATAAGATGTTCTAGGTGTTGCTTTTGTGAAAGCATTGTTAGATATATATGGTCTTCAATCCTGATTTTATCTTTATAAGCAAGCGTATCAACCGAGCCTCGAACCTGAGACCTCAAGAGAAGCAACTCATCTTATATTTTATTTTTGGTACTCCTAGGCTGGGGATTGAGACATGATTTCTGTAATTTTATAGGATGTATTAGTTGAAGTGATTATGAAGTCATGTAATATGGCCATCAGGTCATATTTACTATAAAAATTGTGATGTTTATTAGAAACATATCAAACAAGCTCATTTTAAAGGGAACATTAGATTACTTTTGGGAGAAGTTGTCAAGGGCATGGTGTAAGGAAATTCATTGAGTGCATGACTGGAGAGCTAAAGATTTTCCCTATACACCAGTATGGAGTGATTGGTATCAACCTGATGGACTAGTGACAGCACAGGGAAAAGATTTATAAAAGAAAGCATAAGAAGACATTTATTACAGGACTAAAGTGAGTTAAAAAATTGCTTTAGGTGAAGTCAAATGCATCGAGAACACGAATGCACAGGTACGGAAGATCAACGTGGACCAAGTTGAAGAGGTAAACGTTGCAAAGAAGAGTTCCAAAGTATAATTGATGTTATGGTGTTAGGATGAATGGAAAGATTGGATTAATGTTTATTGGGGGGTTCTGTTGGTGACTTGGTGTGAAGGAACTTCGAGAAGCCAAATGAATTTGCAGCAGATATGGCCATAATGACATAATGTTATTTAAATTGGCTACTCCTAGTTCATCCCATTTCCCTTTTAGATTTGATGTGTTTGTCCTATTCGATTTCGAAACTTAGTTTTCGAGGCCCAGTTTGCTGCATAAAAAATAATGTTGCTAAATTTAATAATTGGTTAAGTTTATGGGCTTGGCTTTTCACCATCAAAGGTCAGATTATTAGTAGGACTAGGGTTTCACTATCAAATTACTAGCTGCACTGCCATATGTTTCACTTTTTTATTTTTTTCTTCTTATGAATACATCTCAAGCATTTTTATGGTTCCGTTTTTTTGGCCATGGTTATTTTTCCTATCGTTTATTTGAAACATGGTTTTCATGCAGGGAAACACAATTAAGAGCGTTTTATTCAACAACTGAGGAGATTCAATCATTGTTTGCTAAGCAGCAGGAACAGCTGAAGTCAATGCAGAGGACTCTGGAAGATGAGGAGAATTATGAAAATACATCAGTTGATATCGATCTTGATGCCACTAATGGGATCATACCGAGAACTCTAGTCGGAGAAAAAGAAGCAATAGAGTATAATGAGAATAGTGTTGTCAAGGCTTCAGCTCAGAGGTTCGATTTAAACCAAGTTGAGACTTGTAGTAATGAAGCCAGTGTAACCGAGAAGCATGATTGTGATGATAGAAGCCAAGAGCAGCATACTCAAGAGGCAGAAATTACAAGTGGAGACCGTTTGAAAGGAGGCTTTGGCTCTGACATAGATGGTGTTGGCGCGTCACCTGTTTTGGAGGGAGATCCTATTGGAACCGAGCAAGTTCTTGAAACTGAAAGCATTGGGATTTATAGTGAAAGAAATTTTGATTTGAACAAAAACAACACTTCAGCAGGAGACACTATGCAACTTGATGATGAAGCACACGTGCAAGATAGTGACAATCAGATTCGAGCAAATAGTCATGAGAGGGAAAATCTGCAGCATTCCCAATCTAATAATCTCAACGAATCTCTAAAAGCTATGGAAGATACAGAACCTGGAGTTACAATCAGAACAGCAGACCTTTTAGCCTCTGAAGTTGCTGGGAGCTGGGCTTGCAGCACAGCTCCTTCTGTACATGGAGACAATGAATCCCAAAGAAGTAGAGATAACAATGGGGAGGGTGCTGCTGCATTACATGATTCCATTGTCCAGGTGGCCGAGAGTCAAAGCAACCCGTCTTCTTATGCTGTTGTCACCAGGAGTCGGGAACGCCAGGTGCTGAGCGAGATGATTGGAATTGTTGCTCCAGATCTAAAGGGGCAGTTTGGTGGTGTTGCTGCGGATGATGATTCTGATCAAGGGAAAGAAAAAGAGGGTTCTACATCCAACTCAGACACTGAGGATTGCACCGATAATGATGGAAATGATGGGGATGAAGCTATAGGTAGATCGGTTTCGGATGCAGAGACTGTAGGTAGCGATAAAGCTGATGAGGATCTTAAAGACGACGATGCAATGGATGAAGATGATGAAGCAACCCAAGAAGATTCTCTCGGATAGGATAGCAGGTTGCAAGCCTGTGTACATAGATAGCTAGGAGCTATTGTCGGGCAGCGTGTGGTTATCAACCTAACCTTGTAGGTTTGGTGTAGATTGGAGTAGTTGGATTATTGATTTAAAATGTAGCAAATCAATAGATATAGTGGTACACAAAATGTAGTTTGTGTTGGCTGCTAAAAATTGCATTGTAGATTAGTATTGAAAGTTCAGAAATTGATGTAAAGATCTATAGTATCACTAGATGGAGACCCCAGTGCGATGCACGCATTGGTGTTCATAGGCAAGTTTTACTTAATCGTGTATATATATAATTTGGAAGAAAATGGTTGTTCATGTATGTCATCCATACGTTTAGTCACACAATCAGGGGCGGATTCAGAACTTAACTTCAGTAGGGTCACAATGTAACCAAATAATATAGTTAAGAAAAATATAAATATAAATATATTAACAATTTCTATTAAATAGTATAATTAGTTTCATTTACATAAAAATAACTATTTTTTTTTTAAATCATCATCAATTGAAACTCCTAAAAAATAATATAGCAAAATGATACCATGACAAATTTTCAGTATGTAAATAAAAGAACTTATTTCACATAATCATTCATCGTGAAAATTGAGGGTTTTAATTAAAACAAATGCATGTTAGAAATGTTAAAATATAAATGTTTATACATATACTTCTAAAAATATAATAACATATTTTATCTTCATCATTTTCTTAACAAATAATTTTATTTTATCTAAATAACGTAATAACGTTTTTGCTCTCCATATAAAGTGTTCCAAGCATAGGTTATGGGCCCACAAAACATATTTACTAGTGCTGCTGCTTTGTTTTGCATGAAGTTGGCTTTGTAAATTAGTGGAGTCGCTATTTGATTTTAATTAAACTATACTAATTTTAACCAATAAAATACATATTTTTTTTTATTGATTTCAGTGGGGTCATGTGACCCCACATCAATGTATGTGGCTCCGCCACTGCCTATCTTGATGTTTTGAGTTTTTTCTTGAGAATGAGAGTTCTCTTATAAATGAGACGTATAATTAAGTGTTTTAGAGTGCTATTATCTTGAGAAGAATAGTCATGCTTGCTGCCTCCAGAGTGCTAGGTGTCACCTAAGAAACTAGGTACTGAAAGAAAACTCTTGATTACTATAAGACCGCAATAGCGTGAAGTATCTTGAGAATGTGGCAAACAATAAGAAGTGCTAGAAATGTGTGTATGGCTCATTAGACGTATGTTAACTCACACAAGCTAACTTCAAGTGACAATTTGAAAACAAAAACAAAATATCAAATATTTTCATATCAAAACAAGGGTATTGCATTTATTTTAATGTTAAGTTAAGAATATATGAGTTACCATTTGTCACTTTTTCATATCAATATGTCTTCTCATTTTAAAAAAAAATTAAAAAGAGTTCTAATTAAATTATTTTTACTCACCAAAAACGAAAATGGACCCTATTTTGATGAAGTTACTGTATTTTTTCCAACTATATTCTTTTTATTTGCATAGAATTATTTTTTGTCAGGCTTAGTTAGTGAAAAGAGCTCTTAGGTTCGATCATCACTAAACGCACTCATGAGAAAAAAACGAGCATTAATTATGACTAAACTTGAGACCCCGAGCAAAATTAAACATATGGCTCACAAAAAAAGTTATAAATATATTACATTGAAAAAGAAAAAACGATTACCACAAAGTACATGAGTCAATTGGTAAAGGGTTGTTTAACCCGAGGTCTCGAGTTCGAGTTTCAAGAAACGCAATTTCATTAAAACTTGGTAGGAGAAATTTTGCTGCACTTGTGGTCTTTCCTCGCTCGAATAAGAATTAGTCCTATTGTGATAGGACTTAAAAATGCCGATTGGGGGTCCACTTCAGAGAAAAAGTGATTTAATGGAAATTTAACCTAGAATTGGGAGGGGAGGGTGCAGAAAATGCAGCATAGGATATGAAACAGAGGATCGAAGCTTAGCAATGACCATCCCATAGCTGACAGACACCGGAGGAATCAAAGCAGGAAGGGGTTGGGGTTGGAGAAGAAGAGCCATTTTCCCTTTTTTTGATACCAAAATTACGAGCGACCCACAACAACGAAGACGAAGACGAAGACGAAGACGAAGACGAAGAGATCATCATTTTCTGGGGATTTTATTTTCCTAAAGTTGAGCCCTTTTTCTGCAGATAGAGCACCAGCTCATCTATCTCTCCGTAGGTGCGTCTCTGTCTCTGTCACACCATCTATTCATTATCATGTTTTTGTCTCTCTGTAGCTTGCATGTTCGCTCAGATGCAGATTTGTTTCTGTTTTCACAGTACCCTGTTGTGTTTTGGTTTTTGATCTCACTGATTGATGCCTTTTTTGCCCAAACCCATTTTCAATTTCCGATTTCAAGCTCATTTTCTGTGTTTTTTTTTTCTACATTACCGGTCATTGATTTGTTCCTTTTCTTCTTTAATGGAAAATATAGATATGCTGATATTAAATCCTCTGTGTAATTATTGAGAAAAATCCATTTTAGTCTTCATATATGGTAAATAAATGGTTGAGGCTCATTTGGGTATGTATGATTGGTTCATGGGGATATGAAATTGAGGAACTTTAGGAGATATTGTATGGATTTTTTTTTTCTTGTTTCTTATTGGTGTGCTACTGTTTTTCAGGGTTGGTTCACTATGAGTGCGAAACCTAAGAGGAGGACTATCACGGAGAATGGGGATACGGGAGAGGACTTGGTTCTTGCGACTTTAATTAATAATGGGGATGATATTAGCCCTATTGTCAGGCATGCTTTCGAAATGGGGCGGCCTGAAGGGCTTCTTCAACAACTGAAGCATATTGTGAAGAAAAAGGAAGTTGAGATCGAGGACCTTTGTAAGACCCACTACGAGGAATTCATTGTAGCTGTTGACGAGCTCCGTGGTGTGTTGGTTGATGCAGAGGAGCTTAAAGGTGAGCTCTCTAGTGACAATTTTAGATTACAAGAGGTTGGAAGTTCTCTTTTGTTAAAACTTGAGGAGCTTATTGAATCGTATACGATCAAGAAGAATGTGACTGAAGCAATTAAATTGTCCAAGACCTGTGTTCAAGTGTTGGATCTGTGCGTCAAGTGTAATACTCACATCAATGAAAACCAGTTTTATCCTGCATTGAAAACTGTGGATTTGATTGAGAAGAGTTACTTGCAAAGCATTCCTCTCAGATCACTTAAAACGGTAATAGAAAAGAGAATACCAATTATAAAATCGCATATAGAGAAAAAGGTAACCAGTCAAGTCAATGAATGGCTAGTTCATGTAAGGGGTTCTGCAAAGGATATTGGACAAACAGCTATTGGTCATACTGCATCATCTCGTCAAAGAGATGAGGAAATTCTGGAGCGTCAGAGGAAAGCTGAGGAACAAAATGCTCCTGGGTGCGGAGAATTCTCGTATAACTTAAATGTTGAAGAACTTGATGAAGATTCTGTTTTAAAGTTTGATCTTACACCTCTCTATCGGGCACACCACATCCATACTTGTCTCGGTATCCAAGAGCAGTTTCGTGATTATTACTATAGGAATAGAACGATGCAGCTTAGTTCGGATTTGCAAATCTCTTCAGCACAGCCATTTATTGAATCCTATCAAACATTTTTGGCTCAAGTTGCTGGTTATTTCATAGTGGAGGATCGGGTCCTGAGGACTGCTGGGGGGCTGTTACTACCAGAACAGGTTGAGACCATGTGGGAAACGGCAATGACTAAGATAACTAAACTGTTGGGGACACAATTTTCTCGTATGGATTCTGCAACCCATCTTCTCCTTGTTAAGGATTATGTCACACTTCTTGTGTCCACTCTCAAACAATATGGGTATGAAGTGGGCCCGATTCTTGAGGTTCTTGACAAGAATCAAAACAAATACCATGAGCTCCTATTGGAGGAGTGCCGGGAACAAATTGTTGGTGTTCTTTCTAATGACTCCTATGAGCAGATGGTAATGAAAAAGGATACTGACTATGAGAATAATGTACTGCTTTTTAATCTCCAAACGTCAGACATTATGCCAGCTTTTCCATATGTAGCACCATTTTCCTCCATGGTACCTGATGTATGTCGCATCGTCAGGTCATTTATCAAAGGCTCTGTTGATTTCTTGTCTTATGGAGTACAGACAAATTTTTATGAGACGGTGAGGAAGTATTTGGATAAGCTCTTGATTGATGTGCTAAATGAAGTTATACTCTCTACAATCTATAGTGGAAATGTCACTGTCTCGCAAGCCATGCAGATTGCTGCAAACATATCTGTTCTTGAAAGAGCCTGCGACTTTTTTCTCCGACACGCGGCCCAACAGTGTGGGATCCCAGTCCGGTCAGCTGAAAGGCCCCAAGCTACTTTAACAGCCAAGATAGTTCTGAAAACTTCAAGAGATGCAGCTTATCTTGCTCTGCTGAGTTTGGTCAACAACAAGTTAGATGAGTTTATGGCACTGGCAGAGAATATCAATTGGACTTCCGAGGAAACTCCCCAGCTGGGGAACGAGTACATAAATGAAGTGATCATTTACCTTGACACTATTTTGTCCACAGCACAGCAAATTTTACCTTTAGATGCTCTGTACAAAGTTGGTAGTGGGGCTCTCGATCACATTTCAAATATTATTATGTCAACGTTTCTTAGCGACACTGTCAAGAGATTCAATGCTAATGCGGTTATGAGTCTCAACTATGATCTGAAGACACTGGAGTCTTTTGCAGATGAGAGGTTTCACAGCACTGGATTGAGTGAAATATACAAGGATTGTAGTTTTAAAAGCTACTTAATAGAAGCTCGACAATTGATAAATCTTCTATCGAGCAGTCAGCCAGAAAACTTCATGAATCCTGTTATAAGGGAGAGAAACTACAATGCTTTGGACTATAAGAAGGTGGCCATTATTTGTGAGAAGTTTAAGGATCCTGGGGATGGCATCTTTGGAAGCCTTGCAAACAGAAATGCAAAGCAAACTGCTAGAAAGAAGTCAATGGATATGCTGAAGAAAAGACTGAAGGATTTCAACTGAGAAGGCTTGGAAACCTGTCTGATATAGAATTAGCCAAGTTTCTTTCTTCCTTTTAATATTTTCTTCATTATGTTTAGAATGAAATGGATTCCTTAATTTCGTGCTGATTTATTTCCTTATAATAATTTCTTCTATCATTCATGTCTTCTTGAGCATGTTCTATATGTTTTTCATTGTAAAGTATAGTAGTTTAATATTCATTCAGAGAAGTGCATACAAAAGGTTTTTCGCGCTTTAGTTCTACAATTTAATCAGTATCCATGGCCATGCACTCTGTATATCTATATTTGTAGTTGTTTTCTCATATGAGAAGAATGGTCATATTAGCTTTATCAAGGGAGATAAGGGATATTCCATATCTTTCTTGATGTTGTGACTTGTAATTATGTGTATATTGAATCAAATTACTAGACAGTCCTCGCTGGTGTGTTTCATGTTATCAACTCATTGCTCGAAGTGGATATATACCATCATTGGTGCAGGAAGATATTGGAATTGTGGCAGAGGCAGTGTCTCTACAATCTGTGCAAAACATCTTGGACTGGCTTCATACCTGGTTATCTTCTTAAAGTGTGAGATGCAGTTTATGCTTTGATGTTTGCTATAGGTATTTTTCGTCATTACTCCTATAATATATATGCTACACTTGAGTGATATATGTATTGGTTTGGTTGGAATCTATCCTTGTGTTGTTTGAAAGTCAGGTATCTAAAATAGTGGTAAAAGATGAAGCAATATTATTGATGTTTTCATTCTTTTTATAACTGTTTCTGTAGGTTGCAGGTAGGTGAATAATTGAATGTGAGTTGAGAGTCAAAATGGAGAAAGATATTTTCTGGCAATCTGTTACAAAACTTAGGTGCTGCCATCCAAATTTTGTTGGCTGTTGAGAATGTTTTGGGTGGTTTATAGAGAGATCAATGCTGATAATGGTGTTAGCATAGTGTTGATGCTGGTACTAAAGTGTAAGTGTAGTATGATCCCAAGTGAGAGGAACTGAGGCCTGCAACTGGTAATTGTCTAATTGATCTTCATTATAAGGTATGGGTGATAAATTGTCTTGGTAGTTGGTCCGGCAATTGGTCCTTGTAAAAAATGAGTGATCTGGCAACTCTGAATTATATATATGCTTTGGAAACATTTAAAGCATGCAATTTTCAATAAATGACAGAATTAACCACATATCTATATATCCTTTACTCAGTTGATTTGTTTGGCTATATATTTGCTCCTTAATCATTTTTAATTAGTGGTGAAGCATAGGAAAATCCTCTAGCCTCCCAATTAGGGGCAAAGAGATGCTGCAAATTTTGTTGATCCACTTTTATGGTCTATTGTGAGTTTATCATATAAAACAGAAAGCTATAGGTTGTGAACCTCTTGAAGCTTTTTTGAACTGGAACTTGGGAAATATGGACTACCCAGACATCAAATGACTTATAAAGTACATTTTTTTTTTTTAGTTTGGTGAAAAGTGAATGAATGATTTGATCAAAGTTCAGAAGACAGTTCCCGTAGTGGATGGATCAATGGTAAAGACACGCATCTCCTTGTGGGAGATCATGGGTTCAACTCTCATTGAGTTGGATGAGGTGGAATTTTGGGTTAAAAATGGAGAGTTACCCCTTATAGCTCAAGCGATGGAAAAGAGAAAAAAGACAGTAGTGGTGCATGAACTTTTTTAAGCCAAGTTTTTCTGGGAAGTGGAAACTGTGTGAAACTGGTCTTTGTATTATAGGGGCCACGTAGTGGATAGATATGACATGGGGGAGGAAATGAAGTGGCATAGATATCAGCTACAGGGGTTGTCCTTGAACAACTTAAGTTGTAATATATTGAAATATTAGATGTTGAAGTGGCATAGAATTGTTTGGCCTTTGGCATATGTTAGGTGCTTCCTTCCTAAACATATTTAACTAATATCAGATTAATTGTTTTTAACAGGTGATCTTATTCGACTCCATGTCTAAAAGAGGAAACAGAGACTATGCCAGTAAAGCAGAGGATTGGTAAGTCAGTCACCGATTTACTCGTCTTTGATCATTTAGCTACTACTCATTCAAAACCCATTATTTGGAAATTGTTAACAAACCATAATTGTTGCATTGACTGATCTGTTGAAGATAATGATTTGGAGTTGGAGGTTTTATAATGCTATAATTCATGTGCATAATGACAAAGGAATGGAGAAGGAAGCCAGAAAATAAGGAAGATTATTTTGTTGAAGCAGTGAGTGACTGTCACGGACTACACTAAGTAGGAAAATGGCATTTTCAGGATTTGGCATTGCACAACCAAACATACCTTTCTGCAATTTGTTTTGTAGCCTGCACTGCCACTGCAGATGGAGTCTCACGTAAGAGGGTGCGTCACGTTGTGTCTATGTTACATACTCTTATTCATTTCTCGACAATATCGTATAAATCTCATTGGGATAACATTATTTTCTTCCTTGTTTCTTGTTCTCTACTTGCCCTAACATTGTTGTTTTCTACTGATCATATTTTTCCATCCACACAAAAAAATATGTTTACGTAAGAGAGGACGTCATGTTTTGAATCTTGCCAGAAAACAAAAGACCAGATCATGGAATTGACACAGTCCTTCCCAGAATTACATGGTATGAGATTGCATAATTTAGCTTTATTTTATGATTCAACATCTGTAAATTTAGTGTTGATAGTTTAAACTTCTGAAAAGAAAGAAGAATGCTCATCTCTGTGAGTCTCTTTCAGTATATGATGTGAGAGGCACTTATGTGGATGTGGTTGCTGGTGAGTTGTGAAAAATATCAGAACAAATTGATTGCAAAAACTAAAGTAGACTCCAAAAGTGAGGATGGAAATCTAATTATGTGGGAAATGAGGGTCAAAGTGGACCATATGGGGACTACACAGTCAAAATTTGCATGACTCACCTCAATAATTCATTCTCCTAATAAATTTTCTCTCTTACCAATGGTTATGGTAAGAGAGAGAGAGAGAGAGCTT
>JAYMTE010001326.1:0-13681 GCA_036897545.1 Pelargonium fulgidum
ATCAGTGACGAAATTCTGTCACTGATTCCGTCGTTGATCAGCGATGAAAATCTGTCGCTGAATTCCATCTCTGATCAGCGACGGAATTCCGTCGTTGATCATCTGCGACTGTCGAATCAACGACGGAAAGCCGTCTGTCGCTAATTCCGTCGCTGATCATCTGCGACTGTCGAATCAACGTCGGAAAGCCGTCCGTCGCTGATTCCATCGCAGATCACGATCAGCGACGAAATCTGGCTGATCAATGACGAAAATTTCTGTCACTAATAAGCAATTTTCCTGTAGTGTCTCTTAAACTGAAGAAAAAGTCATATTCGCTCAATTATCTGATGAATCAATTGTCATTGAAAAAGAGCACTAAGTAAGGGAAAACTTCATTGTTGCCAATAGAGGCAAGGTGAAAATAGTTACCCATAAGTCTAAGACATGTATTGGTCTTAAACCTAAGGCCAAAAGCGAACAAACAATGCTTATATTGTAGCCAGATTGGACATTTCGCTAAGCAATTCTGGATAAAAAGAATAACAGAGCATCTACCTCTGGAGCCCATATCGATATGATTGTTGATGAGACCCTAACACTTGAACTCTTAAATATTTATGAACATTCTAAGTGGTTGGATGTTTGTATTGGGGCCAGATTGGACATGTTTGTGTTGATAAGTTTATCCTTATATCTCTATGCAAAGATGTTGAAGATTGGACGCGTGGACTTGAAGTTTTCTTCATGTCACATCCAAACACTCCAACAAGTGCATCATGTTCCTTCTATCCGAAGAAAGATTTTTTTGGGTTCATGTTTAGTTGTTAAGGGTTATGAATTTAATTTTAAATATGATAGGGTTGTTATTTTGGATTCTAATTCCTCGTTTCTAGGCAAAGATTACCTTGCTGATAGATTGTTTAAACTTAGGATTAAGAATGTTAACTCTTCCTTTGATTATAATAAAAATTTGGATTATTCTGTTTACATAGCATCTTTTGATGTATGACAAGGCCTTTTAGGGAACATAAACTTTAACTTTATTAAATGTATGATGAAATTAGAGTTAATCGCTAAAATGAAATTCACTAGAACTCTAAGTGCACCTTATGTGTTGAAGCTAAGTTGGGTAGGAAATCTTTTCACTATGTGGAAAAGAAGTATAAGATATTGGAATTAGTTGACACTTAATTGTGTGAATGCAATTAAATTTTGACCAAAGAGCATAAAATGTATTTTGTCACTTCCATAGATAGTTGTAGTAAGTTTTGCTACATCTACTTGTTGTAAGTAAGGACAGAAAACGCTTGAATATTCTTTCTTTTGAAGAACGAAGTTGAAACTCAAACTAATCAGAAACTTAAACGATTCACTTTAGATAGACGTGAATAGTATGAGTCAATCCCATTTGTACAATATTTTCAACAGTTGGACATTGTACACGAAGAAAGTGCACGTGGAATCTAATGAGATTGTTAAAAAGAAAATAGAAGCCTAAAGATACGATTAACGTTGATTAAGTTCTGGAGTGCCTAATTACATGTGAGGCCCATTGAAATGTGGGCTTATCCTAACCCATCTTGCTAAAACAAAACCCTAAACTCTCCGTCTGCATCACTTTGAACTACTTTTCTTATTTCTTCTAGTTTCTCTATTTTTTATCATCTTCATATCCGTGGCCTTGAATCTTGATTTCACCAGCGAAGCTGAGGTGAGCCAAGCAGATTTTCTTCTTCTTCTTCTTCTTCTTCTTCTTCATTAATTTGAATTCAAATTTCAGCGTTTTAACAGTATTTGCCAAAATGTGCGAGTCAAATTTTAGTTCATGTAGTTGTTAAGTAATTTCATTTGTGTTGTAACATCAGAGATTCAATAGAGTACACACAAATTGAAATATATGAAATTATAAAACTGATTCAATCGTGGTTTAGATTCAGTCGCAGTTCTGTTGTTTATGTTCAGACCAAGGCATATGGACTAGGGGTGGTTCAAATTGTAAATTGAAACAAACAAACTGGTTGTTTGATTTATGTTTTCTTCAATTCATTTCTTGTTAGTGTTAGCTAAACCATTTTTTTGGGGTACCTAATGAATAGTGATTCAACCTGTAACAAACGTGTAAAAATATACAAAAAAATTCCCTAACAATGAGCTATGAGTTACTTATTTACTCTTGTTATTTATGAAAATAAGAATCTTTAATTCCTTGCTAAGTGGATAGGAATTTGTTTCTGAGCTACTAAACCAAGCAAGCACTCTGCTTATTTATCCCCTGGAATTTCAATTTTAAAAAGCATGTTAGAGCACACAAGCCCCGGAAAAAAGGGAATCCTTATATAAAGCATAGGATCAAAAAATCTATTGATCGGAGCCCTACATAATTCTCCTTATGATGCAGGTAATTACTTAAAATCTTCGCTTTTTATCATATGGACAATGCAAGAAGAATACGAAAAGCATTAACTTAATTAACCTTAAGGAATTCTTTAGTAAAATAGATATGATAGGGTGCTTGAGGTACACAAACTTTTTTAGTAAGCTATATAACAGCTACCATTACATAAGTATAAGATTCCTATTTTCCGGAGCAAGAGAAATGCAAACAGCCTTAGATTTAAAAGTAAAAGCGGGAGAGTAAAAAAGGTTTAGTTTCCAATATTCATGAAGTAATGTAATAGAATCTCGTTCTAAAAAAAGTAGGGTAAGTAGTTGCTGATAAAAAAAGTTACACAGGGTTTATTAAAGTAGATTAAGAAATTCTACAGAGCATTTCCCTTATTCTATAGTGCATACTACATGCTAGACTAACCGCTCTGCGCTTTTTCTAAGTCTCAGTTCTCAGTATAGGGTCACTTAGTAGCCAAAACTATAAACTGGCGTTTCAATTTAATCCATGTAATATCCAATACATTATAATATAGGCTAAGTTGGAATCTTTAATAACTGAATAATCTTATGCTCCGAATCCCTTAAGCCGTTTTTGTCTCTTCCAAGGCTATAACTCCTGTGCATTTAGTACACTACCCCTTGGATTAGTCAACAAGAAGCAAACGGGCACTTTTCATGAATTATTCAGAATAGTTTTTCCGATTAGAATTCGAAGTAAGAAACTATTTAAATCTAATAGTGAAACATAGGTTTGTCAGGCCCGTACAAATTGACTCGACCCAATATTTTGTAATTTGGTAGCACGCGGCTTGTTTGATCGGATTCACGCAGGTTCAAGTCGTATCATCATCAAATAAAACAAACCAAACTAATGCTTTGACTTAGGTTTGCTGAGATTTAGTTTACGGTTTAGATTCTGAAACAGCAAATCGAACTTAAATCGAATGAATTAACTAGATTTGTTCAATTTTGGCTGGCTACAAAATATAACAGTTCAACCGCCAGTTTTGTTTTGCTTGAAGATTGCTTCATTATAGTTGTTTTGTTTGCAGAATTTACAAATGACACTGGAGAGTGAATCTCGGGTTAGAGCCACATTTCAGCTTGGATCAGAAATGCACTGTGTCCATGTTGCAAATAAGGGTACTCTTTCTGAACAATTGGTTTCAATGAAAGAGGACAGTATGAACATATTGAAGGAGTTCATCACCAGGCACAATGTTCCCAACGACGTCCCCGATGAACTAGATGAAGGATCTTCTTCTGAAGACGATTGTGAAAAGCCTCCTGTCAAGTCCAAGAAGACAAAACTTACTTGATCGGCTTCCTCGAATGAACTTAAATGTAACTATGCTTGAACCCTTTTGGTGTCTTGATTGACAAGTCTATCAGTTACAAACATTACTTCTTCTGGTTAGAATTCCAAATTTATTTGAGTTGCCTAACACTACTACCGTTGGATGAATGTGATTTGTGGTTGGTTCTGGGTAAAAAGTCATATTTTTATTGTGCCATGAATTTTCAATAGTTGACATAGGTGTGTGTTTTTGCTTGAAACTTGCTCCTTGGAATTCTGTTATATAATACTTTATACATAAGAGGCTACTAATCCTGGTATTTCTGCATACTAATACAGTTGATGGCATTGCTTACAATATATTTGTTAATTCGATTCCGAAGAACCCAATGAAACTGAAATTGTAAAGCTTGGGTTTTTAGCCAATGCTCACCAGCAACACACACACGACACAGACATCTGAGCTTTTCATCCACACTCTAATTTGCTTATTCAATCGAGAGTTAATGACTGAGATTCAGCCAAGACAAAGACATAATCGAAATGGTACTCACTTTCCGCTTGCTACTAGACCATCTGCAGCCTAGTTTCTCTTCTTGAACTCTCTGACTTCCCATGCTCAAGTGGTCAACGCCATATGGAAGACATATAAGAGGAAGCTAGGTGGAGGCCGAGCAATTCTTTCAAATAGAAAAATTGAATGAAGACGGGGGAGACATGGAGCCCAAGAAAGCCCTGGCGGGAACTAAAGCAAAAATCAAGTCCGCTGATGTGCTATGAGTTAAGCAAATCGAGAAAAGATAAGACATGACAACTTGTGTGGGTGAGGCGTAATGATGTGGTAAGAAATGAAGTGACTAAGTTCCTCAATGAAAAAGTGCACATGTTCACTTAAAAAACAGAAGCCATGTCGAGCATCGATCAATAAAATAAAAGAATAGACTTTTCAGTTTGGAGAAGCAAAACATCATGGTTGAGGAGGTTGATTGGTTACTATGATTGGATCACCATAGGAGGAAAATATCCAAAATAATTGTCAAACCTCCTCTTAGTTAAGAATTCTAATGAAAAACAAAGAGTGCGTATAGACTATACCATCAATAACTCTGTCTGACCCAAATATCATTATCCCTATCCAAATATCGACTAATCAGTGGAAAACTCCTTAGGACATGAAAAGTTGAGCTTCATGAATGTTTTTCAGGCTACAACTAGATAAAAATGTTGAATGAGGATGAGAAAAATACTTCTTTCATTATAGTATGTGGACGGTGTGTTGGTAAATTTAAAAGGTGCAACTAAATATGTGAATGATCTCCTAGAGACATTTGAAACACTAGAAGCAGGAATTTTTTTTTTTTGGGATTCATGTTAACTCACAAAAGAATAGAAGTCAACACAAAAAAGGCCCATGCCATTATCGAAGAGCATATAAGAAGTGCAAAGACTGACAAGACGGGTAGGGTCACCACCTTTAGTCGATTCATATTTATATCAGCCAACTGAAGCCTCGCATTCTTTATATTCCTAAGTGGTAAAAAATAATTTCGTCTAGACAAGCAATTGTTAATATCTCCAAAAACATACTTTAAAACTATTTTTTTAACTTCGGTACATTATGTGTTTTGAGACCGAAAATAGACCCATGTATCATTATTAAATCAAAAGCAAAACTTTAGATCTTTCATCCAAATTGGAACAAGTAATAACTTGGTAAATTAATTTGAAAGAAATGAGATATACAAGAACTCTTTTGACATTTTTCTAGTAACAAAATTGATGAAAATACTCCATAAAAAAAGAAAAAAAAAAAAGAAAGATTGTTTTTCGATTTAAAAATAAAATATGCCAAAAAATTTAATATCATATGCCTATGCATCTGTATCACAACTCCCTCTAAAACCTAAAATCAAGACCTCCACAGTCCACACTCTCTCCTCCGACATTTTTAAATGCCCCTCTTCTTCCTTGACGATGACGCCGCCGCCACCGAGCTCGAATACTGTTTTTTGATCTCTGTTGCGGTGGTCGAATCTAACTTCACACAGCCCAAATCTAAGCGCCGCCGCAGTCCCCAGTAAATTGTGAAATGAATTTGATATAACAACTCTCTTATACCCTTGTGATCCAAAATTCCGAGAAAAGACGATGAAGATGAATCGAACAAGTTTTGGCTCAGAAAGGTCTGTTCTTGCTGCTCCATTGCATTGGCATTTCAATTTTTGCTGCGAATTTTCCATATATTTACTGATTGTTCTTTTATTTACCTAGAAAATGTGGTACAAGAAGAGTGTATCTTCATCCCCGATCGGGTGAATTTTACAGGAAGCCTCTGGCTGCAAGGAAACAGTGGAAATGCAATAATGGGTTCAATGAGGCTGAGGATGATCAGAAAATCCATATGCGACCCATACACTCTGTTCTAGAGCTTAATAGGATATTGGGGTCTCTTTCTAAAATGCAACATTACTCCACTATGATTTTTTTATACAGGCAAATGCATGTGTTTGAAATTTCACCTGATCTCCGTACTCTCAACATGGTGCTTAATGGTTATTGTAGCTTGGGTCGGTTGGGTTTCGGGTTTTCCATATTAGGAAAGCTTTTCAAACTTGGTTTTGAGCTCAACAATGTAACGTTCAATACTTTGATTAAGGGGCTTTGCGAGATAGGGGACATTTCTGCTGCTCATGAGTTGCTGAGAAAAATGGAAGATGGAGGTTGTAAACCGGACATATCTACTTATACTGTATTGATACATGGGTTTTGCAGGACAGGTAACATCTCCCTTGCCATTGTGTTGCTTAGGAAGATGGAAGATGCTGGTTGTAATCCAAATACAGATACTTACAATATAATAATAAATTACCTTTGCAAAGTAGGGGATATTGATGCCAGTGTTAAGTTGCTCAGGAAGATGAAAAAGGAAGGTTGCAGACCTAGTGTAATTACTTACAATTCATTGATAGATGGGTTTTGTAAAATGAAAAACTTTGATGCTGCCGGTGAGCTGCTTAAAGAGATGGAAGAAGAAAATTGTAAGCCTGACGTAGTTACTTATAGTGCAATGATAAATTGGCATTGCAAAATTGGGAACAGTAATGCTGCCATTGAGTTATTCCGGAAGATGGTAGAAGGAGGTTGTAAGCCTAATGTAGTTACGTATACAATATTGATAGATAGTGTTTGTAAGATGAGGAACCTTACTATGGCGGTTGAGTTGCTAAGGAAGATGAAAGAGGAAGGCTACAATCCTAATTTAGTTACTTACAGCACGTTGATAGATGGGCATTTGAAAATGGGAAACACTGAGGCTGCTTTTGAGTTGCTTAAAGAGTTGGAGGAGGGAAGTTGTAAGTTTGACATAGTTAGTTACAATATTTTGATAAATGGGCTTTGCAAAATGGGGAACATTGATATTGGTATTGAGTTATTTCGGAAGATGGTGGAAAGAGGTTATAAGCCTAACGTAATAACATATACTACATTGATAAATGGGTTATGTAAAACAGGGAACTTCACCGCTGCCATTAAGCTCCTCAGGAAGATGAAAGATGATAGTTGTAAGGCTAACACAGTCACTTACAATACATTGGTACACGGGCTTTGCAAAACAGGGAACATTAGTGTTGCCATTGAATTGCTAAGGAAGATGAAAGAGGAAGGCTACAGTCCTGATGTCGTTACATACAACATGTTGATTGATGGGCACTGCAAAATGGGGAACATTGATGCTGCTGTTAAGTTGCTTAAAGAGATGGAAGTGGGAAGTTGCAAGCCTGACGTAATTACTTACACTACATTGATACATGGGCATTGCGAAATGAGGAATATTGATGCCGGTATTGAGTTATACCGGAAGATGGTAGAAAGAGGTTGTAAGCTTGATACGGTCACTTACAATACATTGATATATGGGCTTTGCAAAGTGGGAAACATCACCGCTGCCATTACGTTCCTCAGGAAGATGGAAGATGGAAGTTGTAAGCCTAATGTAGTTACCTATACAACATTGATACAAGGACTTTGCAAAAGTGGGAACACTATTGCTGCCATTGGGTTGCTAAGGATGATGGAAGACAAATGTATCAAGCCTGATGTTGTTACTTTTGCTATATTAATTTTTGAGCATTTGAAGAGAGGGAATAAAACTACTGCTGGTCAGTTGCTAAAGAAGATGGAGGGAGGTTGTAGTGCTAATTCGGTCTCTTTCACTACATTTATAGATGATTTTTGCATGATGACGAGCACAACTGAAGTTGTTGAGTTTCTCATGAAGATGGAATAGGGTTGCTGTAAGCCAAAGGTAGTTTATAATTGGTTCATGGAGTTTGCTGGATGGATAACACCATTGCTTCAATCTCATAACATACATCTAACTTGTACTATTTCCAATATGTATTTGGTTGCATACATATTCTATAGCAGCATGTGTCCATCTTCATTTTTTCATTTACTTACTGTCGATTTGATATTTTATAGTGTCCAGACAAATGGAATCTGCAAGGGCTGATTCTTGGGAAATTCATATAGAATGAGATTTTCCTTCCCTCCCTAATTTGATGATATCTTGGTGTTTTGATTATTATTATTATTGATTTGTTACTTGACACTAATATTCTTAGTGGTCCATTAACAAGAAACAATCTTTTTTTACAAAATGCAGTGAAGAGGTCAGTCTGCCAGATGACATAACTTTTGGTCCTATTTCTCAGAGCATTACTCGGAATAATCACGCATAAAGCAAAGAAGCATTTTCGAGGGATGATTAATAGATGTTGTAATTGATATGACAAGGTTTGTCATGACTCTCTACATCGTTTTTTATAATTGAATTTAGTCTACATTGTTGAGGTTCTTGATTTAAACCTTTAAACATCTTTATGAGCTTCATGCACTCAACCAAAGTAATTATTGTCACATGTAAGTGGTTTGATTCCTAATTTGCTCTTCATATGATGCATCAATAGGATACTGAATTGCATTCCGCAATAATTTTACTTAGAAAAACTGTCAAAATGGTCTTTCACTTATCAAATATCTACAATTTTAGTCCCTAAACTAATTTTATGCCATTTGGTCCCCCGCCTTTTTTTTTCCAGCAATAGTCTCTAACTAAATTTCGTTACTTTTGTTGGCATGTCATTACCAATTAATGTCACACAATCAACGTTAAGGTGTTATGATTCACCGACACTCATCATGGAGCGAACCGGTGTCCGACATGTGAATCAGACATGATTTCTTTCGACACACTGGTGACACATGTCTTGACACACAAATTGTATATTCATAAACTAAAAAAATGAATTATAAATATGACACTCACGATGCCCTTTCGACACGTTCTCGACACACGATGCCCTACTTTTTTAGTAAGAAATATATCTAAATATTCACTCAATACCCTTTTTCTGCTTTCAGTGTAGGATAATGAACGACAAAGGAAGTCCATGTGAACTTGTAGATACATATTTTCATATTTGTACATAAGTTTCACAAATTATCAGCAAGATAATTGAATATTCTAATGAAGTTTATTTATTTTGATGAATTCATGGTATAACAAGTTTAGAAAAAAGCATAACATATCCATATGTTGTAAGGCTCACTTTAATTCCAAGGATCTCATTTAGTCATTTGTAGTGACAAAAATAGTAGATTCTATTGTAAGAAGACTGTGCTTGCTTTCTGGTTATAAACTTGAATTTTGCTCTAGAAAGGTTAATAAGTTAATTAAAATTTGAGTTTGGTTCTAATTTGTGGTAGCACTTGGAGTATGAGAAAACCTGGGGTTAGTTTGAGTATGAGGACAGTATTTTTGTCTTTTTCCTTAAATGAAACTCAGATTTTGTGATCCTCACCAGAAGGCAGGAAGAAAGTAACAAAACTATAAACATCTTTTATTACTAAGATATTGATAGTTTTGTTAAATTATTATTTTTACAGCTCTAGCCAGTAGCATCTAGTACAAACCAAAATTGCTATAGTACGTGCCATGGTAGTCTACTAATGTTCTAAGGGGAAGAAACCAATATGCCTACACATAGAAATTGTTTTGATATTTGAAGCATTGCCATTGCACTTAAGACAACCTTGGGTTTGGTTTCATTTCTCAAATTTGGAACAAGTAATAATGTTTACAGAAACTTAGCAAATAAAGCTGACTTGTATAATGGTTTTTGTTGAGTTAGTTGATGACCTTAACAAGAACTCAGATGAGGCCTATTATCTATGTAACATAGTGTGGCTGGATATGGTCTGCATAATGTAGTGCATATAATTGTCATTAATGCATTTTGGAGAAGTATTTTAATTCTTGTTGCTTATTCTTCATCTGCTTTGCTTGGGTAAAGTGCTATTATATGTTCTTTCAAGTAATCTTACATTAGTCATAAGATTTGTGCAAATGTACATGCAAATTTGATTACATTCTCTAACTTTCTTGGTATGACTATGCATTCACTCATTTGGTCTCCTTATTACTTCATTCTAGGCTACAGGTGGTGAATGTTGCAATGAACAATGCATTGAAAATCATTCAGAACATTGTTGAATACGTACAGTATTGAAAGATTTCAAAAGATAGATTGTGTTCTGGTGCTCACATCCACCATATACTGGCGCGGGGTGTACCATATGGCTGGGTGGGCTTAGCTTCATCTAGTGTATTTTGTTCAGTGTCTTGTCAATGCAGAATTTGGAGTAAGTTTCTCTTGCTACTAAAGTTTTGGTGTTATATTGTCTTGCATTTGGCATTGCACTATATATGCATTTAGAATAGCTAATACTCACTTTGTCCCCAAATAAGTGTCCATTTTCTATAAAAGTTGTCCTAAAATGAGTGTTTACTTTCTTTTTTGGAAGTGAGTTATGGATGAATTGCAAACAATATCCTTAAGTTAGTTAGAATCCATGGAGTTTGTTACTGTTGAAGTGGTGACTAAAGTCCCACAATGAAAAAGTTAAGTGAGTGAGCTAAATATAATGGTGGAAGCCAAACTCTGCTAATAAAGTTTACCTTTTAGTAGTGGAAGCCAATCTAATGTGTAGCCCATTATCAAATTTAACAGTTACAAGCACTAGGGGGAATAGGTGAAATAGTACAATCTTAACTAATTCTTAACTAAAATAAGCCTAAATTGTTTCAGTTCAAAGTTTAAGCATCTATTCCAGTTTAACCAAAATAAGCCTAATTTTCTTTTCAAAGGATCTGTTTTTGAAACATAATTGTGAAAACTAAATCTAATCAATAGAGGAAAATTTTCTTTCAGTGTAAAGTTGATGATGTGCCAATTAAAATGATACTTCCTCCGTCCCAAAATGAGTATTGATTTTTATTTTGAGAAAAATTAAGAAGTTAGTTATTAAGCATCTATTCCAGTTTAACCAAAATAAGCCTAAATTTTTTTCGAAGATCTGTTTTTGAAATTTAATTGTGAATACTGTTAAATCTTAATGAATAGAGGAAAATTTTCTTTTATTGTAGAGTTGATGATGTGCCAATTAAAATGATACTTCATCCGTCCCAAAATGAGTATTGATTTTTACTTTTAGAAAAATTAAGAAGTTAGTTATTATTGTACATTTATTCTTGTAACCCCATGAATATATGTGGTAACAAATTCATGGGATATTAACTAACTTTTTATAGGGATACTAGTGGTAATGCATGCATAAGTAACTTGTTAAAGAAAAAGGAAACAAGACATTCATCTTGGGACAAAAATGCAAGAGAATCAAGACATTCATTCTAAGATAGATGAAGTAATTCTTATCATAAAATAATAAAAAATTTGTGTATAATTGTAAATAATTCTTCTTTTCCATAGCGGATTCCGGCTAAGAGTACCACAGCCACAAATCACAATGAGACCTAATCGCCACAAAATTACAACTCAAAAGACAATGAATTATATTACCTTACTCTCCTTTATGTTCTTCATTCTTGTCTTTATTGCGACAATGACAAGGAGACTTGAGGAAGTCTTTGCCGTAGTTGTGGGCTTTGTGGACGGAGGCGACATGGTGTTGTCATTCTCGTAGAGGAAGATGCGGGTCTTTGTATGACCGGGGTTCATGATGATCATTGCAGGAAAATCTAGTGTATATGGATAAGGATGAGCTGTAGCCGGTTGGGTATAAAGGGTGGTACAAGAGAGGGTAAGAGGATTTTTGGGCTCCTTGACTGCAGGGGCCGCAGCCCATTGTGCGGGCAGAGCTGCAATCACTATGAAGCTGGAGTCACGGGTAAGGCTTATTGTGTAATAAAAGATGTTATAATCTTTTTTCAATGGTCACATCAGCAAGTTTATAGTTAAGTATTTTTTTTTTTACACCGTTAGTTAGATTTAAGAATTTTTGCCATTTATTATAACTGCGGGTCCTTGATTAGAACAATTGTAGGTTTATTTTAGACTAAAACGGAACAAAGGCTTCAACTTTATTGTCTAAATCGGGATATATGAAAGTACAATGACTAAATTGGAACAAGTGGAGGTAGTTCGTGGACTATTTTGAATCTTTTTCCTTGTAAATTTTAAGATGAAGTTCCTATCACCCCAAGAAAAGACTGGGTGTTTTTGTCATATTTTCCTAAATTGGTCTGCTTTCTGTTCAACAAGCTCCTTCATTAACCCTGTATCTCAATGCATTCATAGGTGTCTTCTGAGATGCTTAGTAACCTTTGAATATGTTCATGTTTGCTGGCGGTGGATCTCCAGCTGGTGCAAGAGAAGATGTAAATGACTTTCCAGAATTCACTGGCAGCAAATCTTTCGTGGTTGTTGCTGCTTATCGTTCTTTGATGCTACAAATAGGGCATAATCAGAGTATGTGCCATATTTAATCAATTAACTTTTTTAACTACTGTGTGAATGATTGTTGTGTATAGCTCTTTGAGTTAAACATGTATGATATATATGGAGTTTCCCTGGTACAGACATCTCACACAAGTACATAGGTTACCATATATATATATCGAGTCATTGACATCTATTTTCGTGGTAGTTATGGTGTTTTGAATGAGTTCTGAGGTAGTTTTTGTATTCAAGTTTTGAACTTTCTAGTTTCCACTTCCATGAGAATGGTTATCTAGGGACTCCTTCAAAAGGAAGCTTGAGATTTCTCCATTGGAATTAGTCAACGTTTCAAGTTTCTTGAGTTTAAATGTTACCTTTCGGTTTGCCATTGTTTGGAATAAGATTTTTAATCTGGAACTTCTGTTATTGACTCTTAGCAATTTACTTAATCAACCTTTAGACCTCCTCACATGATATTTCTTTGTCTATGTTTCAGGTTTGTTTATGAGAATTAAGAATCTAAGCCATGTGCTGTTATTGGTTTAGCTTATCTTCAGCCAAATATAACATGGCTTAGGCTAAGCCAAACCCATAATATCATGACACCTCATTAAATTTTAATCCATACCACCCTAATGAATTTGTGTAAACGAAGCGATCCGCTGTATCCTAATAACCTCATAGATTTCTCTTTTACATCATGTGCTTATCTTCATTTCAGTCACTTTATTGACAGTTTTTCTTTTCCCTTTCAATTTTGCATGGTCTAGACAATGGAGGAATTTGCAAAGCCGGATTCGAATTTTTGTTACATCAATATATGTTGAGATTTGCCTTCCCATGCAAGTTCACATAGATTATTATCACTGTAAATGAAATGGCGTACTAACAGAAACTTACATTTTGTCCCAAGTGCAGTTCAGAGCCCGGTTTTTGGAACCATTTAGCGGCACAAGGCAAGCCCCTGTGTGTCAATTCCTGGACTTGGAGGATACTTTGGTATTTGTTTGTTTCAAGTGCCATTTACTTGCTTAGGCTTATTTGGTCTAATGTAAATGAGTTTTTGAAGACAATGTAGTTACCTACACCTTGATAGTACTGTCTTTGGAAAGAAGAAAAAGTTGTATCTTCATGTCATTGAATAACATATACTCCCTTCGTCCCAAAATGAGTGTCTTATTTCTATTTTTTGCAAAAATTAAGGATTACAAGA
>JAYMTE010001327.1:0-13677 GCA_036897545.1 Pelargonium fulgidum
ATTTGGGATTGGGGAGGAGAGGTGGAGGAAGGGGCTGCTTGAGCGGGGACGAAGGAGGAGGAGGTGGTGGTGCGGTGTTTTGGGAAGGTGGAGGGGAAGCGGAAGCGAGACAAGGAACGGGAAGGAGGGTGCAGTGTGGATAGCATCTTCTTCTCTGCTCTCTCAGCCCACACCTACTCACGCAAAGATAACGAACTCAGGTTTAAGCTTTGAAAATTTGTTATTTGTCACAAGTTTTGAACCAAATTTTCAGTAAAAAATAATGTGACAATTTACCTCACACAAACAATGTGATTTAAAATTATGTTTAAATGATAAAAATCTAACATATATGATGCTATTATCCTCTTCTAAATTTATGACAGTTTATTATTAATTGATGTGTCAATCTCTCATTGTTTAATACATCGCTATGTATACAAAATTTTGTACATATAACATTACTTATAAGTTGCGTCTAACTGAAAATCCTCCCCTCTATCTCATCACATGTCTTCAACATGGCTATTTTTTTATAATACTAAATTGCCATTCTAATGTTCAAAGATGAACATTCATGTAAGTGCTTGAATGTTTGAAATTTCTTATGACCATATGAAGATGCTGGTCACCGGATAATTCATACCAACATTCATGTGCCGAATTCTAAAACCCTAACCGAACAAGACATGTTTCAAACAAAGTTCTAATTTGCGAGATGTTTGATCACTTTGTGCATCATCGATATGCTCGAAGCACATGTGATGTTCACTGTCGATGGAGATGGTCATGGATCTGGCTCGCAGTGGCAATAATTATAGAGAAAAGTTTCATATCTTGACGGGGCATTTATAGTCACAAAGTTAAGAAAAGGAGAGTGATATGTCGTGTTGCTCTAATTTAGTTGCAAGTGAGTTTAATGATGTCATAGACATGTCATAATGATAGCATGAGCACAAATGGTGATTTAATATATCATATGATGATGTAAGCATGACGTTTGATGATGTGGTGTTGGGGCTTGAAGAGTTGTCGATAATGTCATTGTGACGACGTAGTGGTAATGTCGTCATCTTAAGGTTCTTAGGCACTAGGGTCTTGTAGGTCGCGGGAGAAACAAGTCTAGAAAGTAGCCCTAAGATGCACCACGCTGAGAGTTGCATGTATATACCCATGAGTGTAGTATGGGAGGTTCAAGAGGTTGCCAACTAGGCGTGTCTTGCTTAGAAAGGTTGTGCGGGCCAAGATGTGTCGACAACTTAGGGGCCCAATTGATCCAATATTTAAAGATTTGAATTGAGTCATAGGAACGCATTTTTGGAGGCCACAGAGTGTACACGTGCGCGGGGCGCGTGCTTTGAAGAGGACCACACGTTAAGGCACGAGCATGAACATCTAAGTAGAGCGCACGCATGGCCATGCACGTTTTAATGGGGTGCACCTTCGTGCAACCGTGTCAGACATGTCACACATGCGAGTCTTGGTGGGGCGCACGTACATGCACGTCTTGGAGAGGCACACATGCTGACGTGCACGTCTTAGAGGGGTGCGCATATGGGCGGGGCATGATACCCCTTTACAGCTGGTATTGACCTGGGAGGGGTTATGTGCAAGTAGGGTCCTTGTGTTTCATATTTGGAGTCGTCCTAAGGGGGCTTTAATTTTCATGCATAATTGCAGTTTCGTAACATCAATCTTTATGCACTACTGAATGCAATTTCAACTAATTTGCGTTTAAACCCTTTGTACAACTTTTTCTTCTTTTTTTCTGTTGCTCCACTCGTTTATGAAGTCCTACAAGTCGTTTTGAATATTTTCATTCATTCATCACTCCAAAATTCCAACAATCTCAAACGTCTTTAATAATAACTCCTCCACGGGTATTGTTGTCATTTGGTGGAAGTTTGGAGGATACAACACTCGTACGGATATGTGAAGAATTATAATCTCCATTTGAGGTTATTGTTAAGAAAGTAAGGAATTTAAATTTAGTTCAAATATAATATTATTCAAAACATACTTACAACATGAAAATAACGAGGGTTACTTGTCATTTGAAATTGTATTATTACAACATCTCAAATCTTAAATTTCAAATAATAAATTTCAAATCAAATCCATATTTTCTGAAGCAACCTAAGTAAATTTGAAATTTTTTCCCCATTGGTTGCATGAAAAAGAATTCTAATTTAGACACTGCCATAACTATAACCAATCATTCATACATAAGATTTTGAGCCGTTGACCTCTTCTACTTCAGTTTATATGAAATAAAATAAGCTAGCTCAATATTTAATACAGTAACATGATCTTGACAATCTTCAAGCTTTTTCCAAAAACAAAGAGGGAAAATTAGACATGGCAACAGTATTTCAAGACTTATCTTCTACAGGTAGTAAAAAATATGAAGTGACTTTTTTGTTTTCTGTTTACAAAATTTGAAGTGAAGCTCATCCACTTGGGCTGCAGTTCAACATCTACAAGTATTCAGTAAGATCTTCTTGGCTCTCCAGGTCCCAAATAGCCACTTTTCCATCTAATCCTGCAATGTTAATGCAAACAAGACTACGCTTTAGCTCTAACAAAATGATACCAACTAGAGCTGGCAATTCGTGTCATAACACGCGTCACGACACGAAATAAACCTGTTTGGGTTCTAAATATGACCAATCTTGTGGTGTTCGTGCTGGGCCACCCAACACAATTAATAACCGTGTTGTGTTCGGGTTGAGCCCATAAAACACAATTAATTAATCGTGTCACCGCACGCACGATACGGTTGGCACGCACGGCACGACACGAGTAAGGATTCAATAGTAATTTCACCTAAGATATAACCCTACGTCAGACCATAATATCATATTTGCAATGCAACCTCTTTTTTCATTGTTTTTCTTTGTGAATTTATTCGTGTTGTGATGTGCTAAACGTGTCAACCCTAACCCATTCACTTAAACGTTTTACTTGTGTCGGGTCAACAAGGCCCGTTTAGTTATCGTGTTAAATGTGTTGTGTTCGGGTTTTGTGTTCATAATCGTGTTGTGTTTATGTTGGGCTACGCAGCATGATTACTAATCGTGTCGTGTTCGTGTCGGGTCGTGCAGCACACAAACAACCTTCAGCACGACACGCACGAATTGCCAGCCCTAGTGGCACAATAATTTGGATTGTATTCACAAACCTGAGGTGCTGAAGCGTGTTGTTTTTTTATTGCCGGGCTGCTTCAATGGGACAATACAGCTGCAATTTCCAAAAAATCAGTGTGTTTTATGATTCGAATGCCAGAATTATACACCACATTTTGCATTTCCAAATAAACTCTGAGAAACTAAGAGATTTGGGTTTGAGAATGAGGGAACATATGAAAAACTAAATTAGAGCAGCTACAAAGTAAATACGTACTTGATGCAGTTCTCATGAACTCCTCCACGTTGTCTTGGATTTTCAACTGCATCATTGCTCACTCCATACTTTGACTGGCCATAAAATTTTCCAAAAGCTTCACTGAACTGGTAAAGAGAAAACAGCAATTCAATCTATTATTAAAATCATAGCAACCACAGAAGATTGAACTTTATAATTACAGAAATAAAATCAGAGCGAGTTATGAAGTAATATCCCATTTCTATGACAGTAATCGAATGGCAGTAACAACTAATAGCACTATTATTCTTCACTAAAAAGTGTTAGGATTTGTATAATTAGGAATATAGATGTAATTGCTCTAAAAAAAAAAGGAATATAGATGTAATTAGGTAGTTTCCTATTTCTAGATGGAATTAGGTAGTTTCCTATTTCTAGTATTTTCTTTTCTTCTTTTTTTTGTTTCCTTTTCCTTGATAATATGTCTTGTATAAATTCATAATTTGCTATTCAATAATAGACAACAATTCTAGTCTTATACTTCAAGGTATCAGTCTTGGGTGAAAATAAAAACACCTAAAACTTCTTTCTTCCGCTGTCTATTTACCTGCCGTGTCCTCATTCCGGCACCCCTTTTTTTTCCGCCGTGTTTTCTTTTCCAACAACATAGTTACTATTCACGCACTGTTTTTTGCTGGTGTAGTTCCAATTTTGGGCAGTTCTGATTTCTTTTTGTCACCATGATGAATTCCGATTCTAAAATCGGTGCAAACTTCACCGGTACTTTTAGCTCTTTTGTGGCTCATTCTTCTGTTATTATTAGTGAGAAATTAATTGGAAGTACAAATTATTTGTCTTGGGCCGCTTCTGTTGAGTTATGTTTTATGGGTAATGGAGTAGAAGACCATCTCACTAAGAAAAGTGATGATATTTTCGCTGCAGATAGGGTGCAATGGAAAAAGACTGATGCTTTATTGTGTAATGTTCTGTGGCAATCTATTGACTCTAAGCTATACACCATTTATAAAGATTATCGGACTTGCAATCTAGTGTGGAACAAAGCTAAGACTCTTTATACAAATGATATTCAACATTTTTATACTGTTGTGTCTAATATGGTCAATCTAAAACAATCTGGTCTAGAGATGTATAAGTTTATTAGCATGTTAAAATTTTTAAAGGAAGAGTTTCATGCATTGCTACTTGTCGCCAGAACTGAAGAGGAACAACTTGCTCAACGAGATAAATTTTTTATGGTTTTGGGATTAATTGCTATCGGTCCGGAGTTGTCCCATATCCGTAATCAAATCATGGCCAGTGCTTTTGTTCCTACTTTGGAAGATTTAGTTCGGTTGTCCAAGAATTCGGCATGATACACAGTGATTACTCTGTTTTTTATCATTACTCGTCACAAAAGAAATGTATATATATTGTTGTTTGTGCGGACGATATTATCATTACGGGAGACAATTGTGACAGAATCGCTAGTAAAAAAAAGCACCTTTTCAAACATTGTCAACCTATGGACTTGGATCGCCTTAAGTACTTCGTAGGTATTAAAGTTGTTAAATCTGACTCAGGATTAGTCATCTCTCAGTGCAAGTATGCACTAGACATTCTTGAGGAAATTAAAGTGTTGGATTGTCGACCACTTGACTCTCCTATGGATCCAAACATCAAACTTCTTCTTGAACAAGGGGAGCCTTTAACAGATCCTGGACTATATTGACGACTCGTTGAAAAATTGAATCATCTCACTATTACTCTGCTAGACATCTCATTTGCAGCAAGTGTAGTAAGTCAATTTCTCTAATCTCCAAGGACCAACGAGTAGATGTCTCCACCAAATCTCTTAGAGGGCCTCGCATAGACTATATTTGTAACAAGCTAGACGCATATGATCTATACGCTCCAGCTTGAGGGGAGTGTTAGGATTTGTATAATTTGAAATATAGATGTAATTAGCTAGTTTTCTATTTCTAGTATTTCTTTTTTCTTTTTCTTGTTTCCTTTTCCTTGATCATATGTCTTGTATAAATTCATAATTTGCTATTCAATAATAGTCAATAGACAACAATTCCAGTCTTATACTTTTTAAAAAAGAATCCATGTTGACATGAAAACAATGAACAGCACGTGTTAATGTCTCCAAACCAGATAATTAAATGTTTTTCAGCCTTTCCCTTTTTACGCATTTATAATATTATACCCAACCATAAATAAAATCGTCTCATTGCGTTCAGCAATATGGCAAATATTCTACAAACTAAAACATATGTTTTCTCAACCATATAATGTCAACAGCTCTGAAATAATTATGCGAACTTCATGTCACTGTAGTGTTGCATACTGATAGTTTAAATCAGGCACCACTAGAAAGTTTTATAAATGGTTTATACGGAAACCGTGATGAACAACGTCAAAATAGATTAAATGTGAATACCTACGTGGCCTGTTTTAAAGATATACCAGCAAGAGCATTAACCCAAGTTTTTTTTTCTTACATACCTGTGAACCATATTTTGAACCAGAAGTTGATGTTTTCCTTTCACCTAGGAATCTGACAAAGGCCCTACAGAAAGAAAAAAAATCAAAAGGAAGTACATTGAAAAGTTGTTCACCAGTTACATTAAAACTAAATTACTTTGAGCTGCTGGACGACTATAACATATGTATAGGTGTAGTCGCAAATAAATGAGCTGGAAAAAATCAGATATGCAATCAACCCCACGGTAAAAGAAAATGAATATATCTTGAAATTTTACATACCACATTCCTCTTTCATCTGCAGCAAAAATCATGGGGCTGCAGTCAAATCCCACTCCAACAACCAGTCTATCAGACACAAATAGAACCTGGAATTAAGTCACAAATTGATCCAAAATTATCATATTTAGTGGATAACAGTTGAAGAAAATAACTATAATCACTAAAGGTTAACAAGAATGGATGCTGACCCACATCACGAAGAGGCAAATCGCGGAGTGCAACACTTTGGGCCAAAGGAGAAGGACCAACATCATCAACAAAATGTATCATAGAATTGTGACCTGCATTACATAACAAAAGTAGTAAGAAAAAAAAATCAAAATCAAATTCATGAGAAGATTAAGAAAAATGATTATTTGACCACCCGTATAAAATTTTTTTTCTAATTAACGACTGGACATCATACCCGAAGTAACAATGTTACTCCCCAAAGGAAGTGTCACCCTAAACCCTCACTCCACAAATCTCACCCCATACCGTAGACAAGGAGGCTCGAACTTGAGACCTCAGATGGAATCCAAAGTGTTTTAACCACTTGGCCCATTGATGCAAGCTTCTAAATGAGCACAAGCAATAAGTATGAAAAAACATGTATTCCTTCTAATGATGCAGAGGAGTTTAAACACTGACCTGCATAAGCCAATGTCTTGCCACTTGGTGACCACTTGACACCAAATGCCCAGGAATACGAGAGATCAAGCTGCACAATTTGCTGCTCAGCAGAAATGAAATATATAAGACCATTTTCCTCCAACAAAAGTTTTGGAATTTGAATGTGCGAGGAGCACCTAGTATCTGATCCAACAACCTTCCACTTTCTATGTTCTAAAAGACAACCAGCAAATTTATCTATTGATATAGTTAAAATCATTTTGAAAATAATTTAGGATTTTCTAAATATCTGCAAATTTCCATATCCTGAATCAAACATCCTAATAATATACTACCACCGTTTCAAATTAAATGTCATTCTATAGTTTTTCACAAAAATTAAGAAAAGATGTTGAAAGACTTTTTTACCCTTAGATAAAGACACAAAACTAATCATTCATAGTCCACTACTAATATATTTATTCTACTTTAATGCTAAAAACTTTTCATCTTCCATATGAATGTCGTTATTAGGGGTACTAATATTTATGAATGATGAAGGGCGATATGAAAAAGTCATGTGAAATTGTTTAATTTGAAACGGAGGAAGTATTACTTAAATATTATATACAAAACTTTCAAATGAGAATTCAGAATTTAGTAGTTTGAAAAACTATTGCACGGTGTCTTCATATGACTCATCTACCAAGTCAAGTCACTTAAGTCCCCGCAAAAGGGCAAGCTAGTTCTCCCAAGGAACAAACAATTCATCAACAATACAAGCAAGTTAAAACCCAGCATAGTAATATAGTGCATTATTGCATGGCAATCCAACATGATAATAGCAAAGTATAAGTTTTTATATTACATGGGGAAAGGAGTAGGTTACAAACCTCTCCAAATTTTTTATCTGAAGAAGAGCCTGCTTTTGAATCCTTGGGCCTACAAAAAAGAAGAAGATAATACTTACAAAAGATTATACATATCTAAGAAGCTGAAAATGTTCCACAATAACATTGAACATACTTTGTATCAACACCCTTAATAAAGGTGGAAAAAACACGGCATTTTCCATCGGTAGATGCTGTTGCTAGAAGAATCTGTAATTGTAGGTCCAAAACAAAACTCAGACAATAAATCACAGATTCCTTGCACAAATTGAAAATCGAATGTTCAGCACCATGATAACATGAAGAGAGCTTGGTTATGCCTCAAATAAATAAAAACAAAGAAACAAAGGAGGAAATAAATATAATTTATAAATGTCATTAAAATAGCAATCCTTAATGCTACGTCATGCAGCACAGAAGGTACAGTATAAGCTTCACTAAATAATATGGGTGAATAAAGTTTTCAAGTCCTCAAGAATTGTTTGGTATAAATGATTCTCATTAACTTTAACTAGTTAAATGATTCTCATTAACTAGTGCAACAGGAAATAATTATAATTTATAAATGTTCTTAACATAGCAATCCTTAATCATACGTCATGCAGCACAGAAGGTACAGTATAAGCTTCACTAAATAATACGAGTGAATAAAGTTTTCAAGTCTCTTCACATTCAAGTGCAACAGAATTGTTTGGTATAAATGATCCTCAAGAATGAACCAACCAATACGCAAAGCATCCTATTATAGCCTAAAATATATTTTAATTTTTTTACAACAAATTGTTGCATAATTGACCTCCTTGAACTATAAATAAGATTCAACCTTGCATAAATTCAAGAAAACGTGCACAGAAATCAGAATTTTAACTTATTTTTATGTGCCTAGGAGAAATAACATTAACCAAATGAAACTACTTCATTTGTACCAATTACCACAAATTTATGCATGTCATGCTAAAGCTTGAAACTGCAACAGATGGGGATATACGCACATTATTAGGATGCCAAGCAACACTTGTCACAGAAGAATCATGTCGTTTCCTTATAAGTTTACTGACCCACCTAAAGAAAAGAACACCAGACACTAATTAGTTACTGATGTTACAAACAATTATGCAAATTAACAAGATTGAACTGCACATCATCAAATCATATAGGCAGGTCTGGCCAAAAGAAAACATGCCAAGGAATGATGAAGAATTTATGGGGACTAACTAACATCTTTAGCAGTAGTAAAGGGTTGATTGTGCACTTGATATTCATCGTCACATGCCATCAAAACAAAATTTTCGGTTTGTTGAGAATACCAATGGATGAACATAAACTAAAGAATAGGTGCAATGACATCAACTATGGAGCCAAAACGGGATAAAAGGAGTAAATCAATCAATCAATTTAATTTTGTCTTGTTTATAACCAGGCATTGTCTTACTTCAGAAATTTTGTTGGAAAAGGCAATTGCCTCGTGATAAGGTGAAGAGGTTGGACAACCCAACCTACTAAGTGACATCTTTGAATACAAGCCTATGACAGAATTCAAAGAACTAAGCAGCTCCTAAGGATACAGCTGCACAGAGAAATGAATTTGGTTTAACCCTTACCAGTTTCAGGACTAGGCAGGATATCACCAGAGAAACGTAGCCTTAATCTTGTCTAGTGACTAGTGGTATGAAAGAGATAAAAACAGTGACCAAGTTAGAGATGTCAACTGGCATCACGATCCGTGATTTGACACGATCAAGAAACAAATGAAGAGCGTGTTCAGCTTAATTGTGTGCTGATTAACTCGATTCATATAATAACCATGTTATGTTCCTCTTGAACCCAAACATACTCAACATGTTTGATTAAAAGCAAAAGAGTACTTTTATTAAAAAAACCAGCATTATGAATCCTTTGCATTCACACACAGATAATTGTCTTGGGCCGTGTCATGAAAGACATGTTGGCCTGTAACTGAATAGTGTGGTGGAACCCCAAAACAGTTATTTAAACGTGCTATGTGTGTCGAGTTAGTGTTCAATTGATTATTAAATGTATCAGGTTCATGATGGCCCATATATGATGTACTCAATATCCAAGACGGCACAAATATGACCCGTCAACACGGATTGTCGGCTCTAAACCATGTGCAAGCATTAAAATGTAAAGGCAAGGGGCATGCGCAGTATTAATTACCAGTTATTCTCTGACTCATAGTAGCATATGCAAACAGTTTTAGCTCCACTTCCCACAGCAAACTTGTTTTCTGAGAAGGAAAAAATTGTTAATTTTCACATTGCAAGACAGAACCAAATCCATATTAAATATTAAAAAAAAAAAAAACATGAGTCAAGTGTATCTACAGCCAAAATTACTGCATATTAAGCAAGGCCGCACTATGTTATTAAAGATAATCATCCAAGTCTTTTCCCATGGTTATAAAAATATAAAGGTTCATGAGTTTTTGTATACATCAAGCAATGACTAGTAATGTTCTTAAATGAGAACTAATGCATGGCATTGGTGGACTTAACATGGAATGTGCATACATGCTCTGTTGGAGCATGTATCAACTGTTGCATATGTCAATAACTCGTAATGAGTAATGCAAATTAAAAAATTATTACCAGCAAACTAAAGTACTAAACTCATGAGAATAAGAAACTGCAGAATATAGATGCACTCAAACTGGATATATTCATAAATATAATTTCAAGTCTCCAGAATCCCAAATTTGAGCTCATCTCACCACTAGATTTGATAGCAAAACATTTATAGAGAAGATATGAAGGTACAAGAGTACAAAATTGATTATAAAACTAATGGTATCATATACAAAAATAAGCTAAATGAGGCAAATAGAATGAAAAATAGTAACTTAGACTAGAAATCACGCTTTATTACCTTTTGGGCTCCACCGAACACAAAGTGCTGCACGGTTTATTCTAAGAATGACTAGGGTTGGTACCCACTCTGATCCATCTTGGTTCCAAACATATCTAGAAGAAAACCAAATATTTGAAAACAGAAACTTAGAAGAGAATAAAGAAAATGGCCATTCAAGAATCCCAAACTGAGTGAACAAACTCACGAATTCCGATCATGAGATGAGGTGACAATTCTGTTCGACGTTGCACTCCAGTCTATCCCGGAAACAATTTGATCATGCTGTGACCAGAACGATGCAGAAGTTGGAAACACAATTACCATAAATGCAATATGTTAAACCCTTATAGCATAATTATTTATGGCGCAAGGCGCACAATGGCGCAAACCCCTTCTGGAGCCGCATGGCGCGCGCCTTTTGAAAACATGGTGCATATAGACACTAAATTATATATATATATATATAATAAATTATTATGCTAAGAAATTATGTAAATAAGTTGATGATAAAATTTATAAAAAGCCATCATCATTACCCCAAAGATTTAAAACGAAATGTGAAAAATAGTATTCATTCTCTTCAAAAAGAGAATCGCTATTTTCATAAATAATGGCTACTCTTGGTACTCGTCTTTTGCTATTATAGTGCTGTAGAGAAACTAGAAATAATGGCTACTGTTTATTTGCTTGTTTGTTTGTTTTTTCAATGGTGTATTTGCTGTCGGGATTGGGTATTTAGAATGGGGTATTGTGATTGTATAGTTAAATTTTAAGAATTTGGAAGGTCACTGCTTCAATTGTATCCTAGTAGTATTAAATTAAGGATTTGAATCTGAACTAAACACACAAAAAACCCTAATTTCTGTAAGGCTTATAGGAGAATTAGTAAACAACTATGAGCAGAACATAATCAACTAGGGACATAATTGGCAGACTAGGACATCCAGATGTTCATTACAAGAGACGGGTGAATTCTGAAATCTTAATTTTAGAACAAATTAAAATCATAGCACACTAACTCAATACCATTGTAATTCTCATCAAAAGCAATCTTTTGAAGGACCACTAATAGAGTTAGAAGAGACCAATGGTGGCACCCAGTTTCAGCATAAAGTACCTTTTGAAGAACATGAATCCTCTCCCACTTGTCTTCAGATAATCTATATATATGAACTTCATTGTTGTTGGGACAAAGTGCAACCACTGCAAGGAATTGAGAAAATGAAAAGGAAAATACACATTAAAGTACCCAATACAACAGAAATCAACACAAGTACTATATTACAAGCCCTGCAATATGATGAACACTAAACCCAGAAACAAAAGAAGAGAAACTGGGTACACAGAAGAAGGGCGATCTGGAATAGCAAAATGACACAGAACCCATCTTTTTTTCCAATCCAAAATGAGGTCAAAATGGGACCTTTTTGCATAAAAATGGCTACATTAAGAAGAGAAAGAGAAGAAAGAAGTTACTAGAGAGGTCGGGACTCCAAGCGTGGCAAGTGATGGACTGAGCAAACTGATGAACTGCGAGATTAGCCATTTAGGCGAGATCTGGATTGTGGGTCTCGGCGACCCAAAGAGAAGGAGATCTGGATTCTGGCGCTGTGTGTATCTATGGCACAGTGTGCGTCTTTGAGCGAGAAATGATAGATACTTTGCTACGTTGACACGGCTTCGCTTGGCCTTTGTTTTTCTTGGAATTAATTTCTTTCTGCTAATTCTATATTATAATTAACCATCATTCTTCTTTATTGTGAGTTTTTAATCTCCTTTGGATCTCAACTATGTCCTTTTTTTTTTCTTTTTCTTTTTTCCTATATTGAAAAATATTATGCACTTTACACCCTATGGGTCAACTGGTAAGAGATTGCTCCAATTTAACATGAGTTCGAATCTTAAGGAATGCAATTGCGTTAAAATTTTGGTAGGGAGAGATTTGTCACCCTTGTGGTCCTACACGACTAGGAATCTCATGGTTTAGACTGAAAAATACTATGCATTTTTAATAGTTTTGTTTCTAAGTCTTCATTTTGTTTTATCCTTTCACTAATACTTTATTCGTCCAAAATGAATGTCAAGATGAGCGACCGTCCAAAGTCTTATGCGTGCCTAGCCCTACTCTTGTCGTGAGAGCCTTTTAGTTGTCGTGATAGAGTTTGAGTCCATGACCTCTCGCAGGCCACGTTGTTGCCAATCTGTACACTCACCAAGCACAATTCTTGTCGTAGAAAAGGTCTGTCCATTTCCTCTATTTGTCACTTCCATCATCTCTTAGGCATATTTCAAGGCACGGGGAAGGCCGAGAAGCATAGTGGACATACCCAAAGGTCCACTTCGCCTCCTTGGGTCACTGTAGAAAGTCTTTATCTCTCCGAACAAATTTAACAATGATATATAAGACTTGAAATCCTAAAACGCTATCTCAAGCAGTAGAGACTTCTAGGGGTTTCGGCGTCCACCATAACGCACAAGGGACGTGTGTGGACTCTTTATCTCGCTCGGTGTTTGCCTACGGTGCACCCATAAAGCAAAATTCCAATCCAAAATGTGGGCCCTAAAATGGACTCCATCTCGCCATCAATTAATAGATGAAGAAAGAAAAAAGTACAAAATAATCACAAAGGGTACAGTTGAATTTTCACACAACTATGGTCATATAAACATGCCATGAGAATGTGAACATAACTAACTAGGAAAATGAATTGACCAGTTAAGTGTTGTGTTAATTTTTTTTTTTAAATTTACTAGTATCTATCCCGTGAGTTACACAGGTGAATTATAAATAATAGAAAATTAAAGAATCATTATTAATTCATAATCTATCAAAAAAATAAAAAATTCTTCTCTTCTTCTTACTGCTAGAGCTTATTATTTTGAACTCTTTAAACCACAATATTTCTTTATTTTAATTTGTTGTCTTAAGATTCCAAAATTTATATACTCTCTCATATTTATCATACTTAGCTCTCAAATTGTCTCAAATAATTATTCGTAACATCAAAATTTGCAACAAAAACCACCAAATATGACTCCTATATGTGTTTACCATGTTTGGAAGGGAAGTAATATAAGTTAATTTTATCCAAATTTTTTATATTAATAATGGATTCTTAACTTCTTCGCATACTCAGTTAAGTTTCTTGCGATTTCAGTGAGTTTTGCACTACTAGAAAAATGCCCATTTCTGACGGAATTATTGACGACGTGTTTT
>JAYMTE010001328.1:0-13676 GCA_036897545.1 Pelargonium fulgidum
GCTTCAGTTCTCCAGCTGCATATTTACCCATGACACCACCACACCTGCCATGCATATAAGAGCTTGTGAGGTTCACAAGGTAACACTCCCATTTAAGCTTTTGAATACAAATAAAGAAAAGAAAATGAGAGGTTAAATGAGTTCCTATTTCAATTGTGTATTACAAAATTTCCAACAATGAACTAATACAAACAAAAAAAAAAACCGCTTCTCATATGTGGAAGTAGGTCTAGAACCATCTTGGTTTTGAAGCATGTACGCATACTGTTAAAGTGGCATAGAAAAAATCCATTAAATATGCTAGGGTATTTAACCAATTTGGCATCAATCGACAAGTGTCCTTAGCAGAAAAAATGTTAAGTTTGGCTGGGTAAGTGCATGAAAAGCAATGCTCAGTCATACAGTTGAAAAATACTATGAAACTGTTATAAAAACTTTAAGCCTTATAAAAATAAAGCACCCACCACCGGAAGTAGTCGCTTCTAATACCCAGAGGTGCAGCAAGTAATATATCAGTAATCCATGGGGATAAGGGCCTTAAAGTTTTCCTCTCTTGTTGTATCGAAGGTACATGGCACGATTCCCCTTCTATTGATTCACTGGTAGTAGCATGGCTCCCACTACTGCTTCTATCTGTTTCACTATTCTGTTGTTCAATCTTATATATCGGGCGATTGTAATGAGTTAAGATTCTCAAAATCTCCCCACATGCCAGAGCCCACTGTTCAGAATATCCATTCTGCAGAAAAGTAGAAAAGAATAAAACAAATGAACATAGCATGATGCACTTAGAGAGAGAGAGAGAGAGAGAGAGAGGATATGAGCATTTCAAAATCACGTACACGAGCATCTTAAAGTCAAGTACAAAGAATAGTTTAATAACATGACATTTAAATTTATATGAATAAATTAATACCTACCTCACTGCTTGGGCAGACCAAGGAAATGAAAGAGGCGAAGGGAGGACTGCTCTTGTCATATACCAGTGAACCATCAATAATACATGAAATAATTGGAAGAACAACAGCATGCCCATGCTCTGGATGATGAAGGACAAACATAGCTGCAAATAGGTTAAAGATTTGAGTGATTACACAGCTATCCAGGAATAAATCATCGAAACTTTGCTTTATAGATTAAACCAATTATTATGTAGTTAGAAATGAATACAGCATCAATACCCAAAACATCATCAAAAAGGCGCTTCTCCTTCGAAGGATAACGATTCCTAATCAGCTGTTGAGAGAAAATAAATGTATTAGGAATTCAATATATATGCACAATACTTTACCAAATAGTCCTCAAGGAAAATATAAATTTTGAAATTGATGAATGAAATTAAAAAAAAATTAAAAAAAGACGTAAGAGTACAAAGAGTATACCTCAGCAATATCCTCAGGAAATTGTTCTGACGTAAACTGACCGAAGTACTCGACATATGCAGTTATTTGAGCCTGCAACAAGGAAAGAAGAAAAGCGAAGGAACAAGGAGATCAGTAATTAGAAGATGGATATCTAATAAGAAAAGCCATTATGAAAATAGAAAATTCATTAACAACCATAATTTGTCAAACTAAACCTTGGAACAGGAACAGAAACAAAAACAAAAACAAGATGACTGGCGTTGAAGAACACATCTGACAGTAAAAACTGAAATACAGCACATGTATAGAGAGAGAGAGAGAGAGAGAGAGAGAGAGAGAGAGAGATATGGAGAAGTGTTTTGCTAATATAAGACATCAGCCGGGATTTCAAAACTCTCTATTTGATCCTATTCCCTTTATTTCCACAGATTAAACCCGAAAATGAATAGCAATTTCAGTAAAACAGAATCTATGTGGAAATCTGAGGCAGACAAAACAGTTGCACCACTTGGAACTCAATGTCACTAGTTGGAAGGTTGATGCCAGGTTTCCTTAGTAACCCCCGGTATGTTTACATGTAAATAATGTCCAAAATATTCATTCCCCACAGCGTCATGAAACAGTTCTCATCAAGCCTTGAAGTTTGAACCAAACAAAGCAAATTTATTTTTGTTGGCCCGTCCCTGGCTTCAGTGAAATGAATTCATCACTAGCATATAAAACTATAAGGTTTCAAAGATGTAATTTTTTCTTCCATTCAATTTTCCAAATTTTGGAAGGTGGCATTTCTCAACTAAACTCCTGTGTGCATGAAAAGCTTTCAACAGTCTGTTGCAATGAATCTTCACTTTTGTAAATATAGATAAGCCATTGCTGTTTTCTTCAGAATATCTTGTCAATCATGACAATTTAATGTATACTCAAAATTTGTCGAAGCAGCTCGTCTGAAATATGACATCAACACCAGCAAGAATATTGTTTAATTTTTTATAGCAGGAAAGGAGCTGAAAGGGCCAAAAAGAGGGTGCCCTCTCTACACCAATCAAAAAGAGGATGTCATATTCTTGGGCAACTTCTAATACATCTCGTCGTCACTAGAGCCACGAACCCAATACATCAGGTGAACTTGAATAAGGCTCCTTCAATACTTAATTATAGATAAATGCCTCAAATAATAGGTCTGCACTTTGCTGCAACAATGCTATCGAATTTGATACTCCCCGCAAATATACTAGCAAAGAAGTAGAACTTTATCCAACTTGATCAAGATTTTGCAAGAAATTTATATTGCAGCAAACGTGTGTCAAACAGATAAATCCTGCTTTAGTACTCTCAAAGATTTATCATCCTCCAATACACCCAACGCCAACAGATAAAGAAGAAAAAAATTCAACCTTAACACGTCCGCAACATCTACTCCAATAAACAGCAATTTTTTTGCAGCACATGTCCCTAAGAACAGTAGATTATTATGCACAAGATTGACTCTCTATCATACTAGGAAAAATTGAGATTAAAAGAAATCTTCAGCTAAAATCTATAAGACAAATCTAAACCTGAAAGTTGCTACTGAAAAAGCACATAGAGCTATTCAATTCACCGTCACAGTCTCAAAGTAAAACAAAGAAGGAAATTGAAAAGCAAATTCATTTCAATGAGGAAAACAAATATATATATAGATATATATATATATGTGCACTTGAGATTATTCTAAAATAGTAGAAGGAATCTACTGCACACCTTTCGCTGAATCAAGTCTTGAGGAGGAGGCCAGAACAATGAGGAGAATTGAAGGCCATCAATCCACCTCTCCGACGCACAAGCCATGGAAATGATACCTTCTAACACCAATAACCCGAAGCAACAAAAAGCCAAACCAGCCAAGAAGAGTAAAACAGCAACCCTCCGCCTCAACCGCTACCAATCAAGAATTAAAATATCGTAATTCAACATCCGACTTAGAACAATTACTGCCCAAGATTTCCCCAAGAATTAATTAAAATTAAGCATTAAGCTTCACTAAGCCCAAAAATAAATTTGTAAGAAAATAAATTTAACAGATCTACTACACCTCTCCCAAATAAATTAACAACACGTTTAAGTCTCAACTCTTCAAATGTCTGCCTCTGAAGTCCGGAAGCTATTCTCAGTGTTCTAAAACCTGAGCATTACCCAAGTTTCGCTGACAACCCTAATGATCTGCACAAAATAAATATGTGAGAAAAGGCAGGATCAAGATCTTGTCGAAAAATATCAAATTTCAGATAAACCCATACCAGAAATACCCCAAATTGAACCAGAAGAAACTACCCACCTGTTCATTTTCAAAAATGGTTAACTGGGTCCATCCCAATTTCTCCCAAAAAATTTAAATTTAAAAAAAAAAACATAAATATTCAGAGTAAAAACCAGATGAACGAAAACCCCAAAAGCAAGAAGAAGAAGAAAAAAAAGAAAAAAGAAGCAAACTTTACACCAAATCTTCTCACAAAATAAATATATACACAAAAACTAGTAAAAAAGAGCAGAAAAAGAATGAAGAAAGCTCAAGTAAACTAACCTGCAAATCTATCTTCAATCTAGTGGAGTGCTAAAAAATGGGATATTTTGGAATATGGGTTTCGTTGAGAGACTGTAAAAATGATATTTTGGAAAATATTAAAATTTCTGGTGTTATTATTAAGAATCAGAAGATGGGTATGGTTTGGTTTTTGGGTGGACAGAGAGAGGAGAGAGAGAGAGAGACAGAGAGAGAGAGAGATCTTTACAAGGAAGGAGAGGCTGTTCGCTTCAGATTTCCGCATACGTGGCATTGATATTTTCCTCTTGTATTGCAAGGCCAAGTGTCATGTCATGTCATGTCATGTCACATACATACATACATGCATGCATGCATGCATGCATGCATGAGCACAATACATGACGTGTCACTCTTTAGTGTCTGTCCGTTCGAGGAAAATAATGTATATAGTTCAAATACAGAGAAGGTGGCGGTCAAAAACTAGAAGAGAACAAAGACAGGGCACTTATATAAAGAAGGCGGTGAAATTACTGAAATGGGTCTTGGTGTGGTGATTAAAATATCTTAATTGGGACAACTAAGTGGTGTAAAGGGGCATATGGTATCAAAATTGGGTGTTTTTATTTGGATTAGGAATAAAGTATTGATTTTTTGCTAGTGAGGTGTTGCTAGTTGCCAGTTGCCAGTTGCTTGCTAGATATTTGTGATGCTTGTAGGTTTACATTACTACATAGTATGTAGTATAGATCTTGGTATGTAGTTCATGGATTGGTTGAAATATGAACATAGAAAAACAAGTATACGTATGCTACAATATTATTTCACCTTGTATGTGGATGACACGATTGTTTTCTCTCAACGGGCATAAGTTTCCAACTGACTCTTTTGTTGCTCTTTTGTGTATTTTTGAGTATTCGTCAGGTCATCTGTTTAATTTAGGGACTGGGTATTGGAGTAACATGTTTGGGGTTGTTGGTTATATGGTGAACATGGGACTGGGTATTGGAGGCACTGAGCGCATGTGGATGGGGGAATTGTTGGCTGCTAAGAGTGCTCCACGCCTTTGAGAAACCCCTCAGCCTGTCTCTCCTCGTAGCTCTCCTTGGGGTGATGTTCGTGAACCAATGAGAGATATATTATTTGATTGCGCCCACGTTATTTCTTCTTTACCACCCATGCCTGTTCTTGGATCTGTGAGGAATATATTGAGGAGTGGGCCGCTGACTGTGGAGACTTTGTCTGTTGTTTTTCACGTGGTAGATCATCAATCTTTGGTTGCGCTTACCGATCAGCTTGTTTGTTTTACGTTGCATTCCCTAGGCACTGTGGGATTGGTGATGTCTATTGTGGACAACCATGTTCGGAAACATGAAAAGAGACATTCTTATAATAGGGCTTGTTTGGCCCTGTCGATGAGCATGAGGGTCAAGTGCGCGAGGATATTGGCATATTGCTAATTTGCGGCATGTGTATGACAAAGTTACCAAAGAATGTGACGAGCTTGAAAAATAGATTGTTGTGTAGCTTGGCTGAGCGCATGATTTTGATGACACTGTTATTGTTGTAGTAACCAGGCTATGTGACATTCTGAAGACTCGTCGGAAAAATTTTCTATGTATTCAACCAATAATTTATAACTTAAAATTCAGCTAGTATTTTAATTTTTGTCTCAAATATCCACCAAATTGACGTAAAGTTCCCACTTATTTACCAAATGGATGTTAGGCAGACTAATTTGAGGGTGATCGTCCGACTAGTAATGATGGTTCTATGGGCGACAAATGTGAATTTATAACTTAAAATTAAATAAATAAAGGAGATGGCAAAAAATATAACTAATTACTTTATTACGGTTGACTTCTTAAAGTGTGATTTAATAAAACATTATAATATTCCTATAATGGAAATCAAAGTGTAGCACCATTTAATTTAGCTAGGCCAATACCTCCATTTGCTGTTGACTTATTGAAGTGCATGTGCTCTTACATAAGTCAATGAAATTGGAAACTACTTTTCAAGTGACTAAAACACGGACAAAATTATATAGTAGTAATTTTGTTAGTATAATGTGTTGTACTAAGAAAAAAAATAAATGATCCTACCTAAAAATTACAAATTTAATTGGCGAATTACAACCCGACATATGACGTCCGAGCGCCCCTACATCAAGATTCTCGACTTCAAGACATTTCAAAGCCACGTGACCAACGGACGCCCAATCGACGAAAGTCAACCTCAAGACCGCCGGCGACGCCCAACGTCGTTCGGTGGTGCCCAAATCAATGGCGTGCTCCCAATGCTCATAGATGTGGTCGACTCCAGCGTTACTCATCGTACACCACAATCGTCATCGCACGCTGAGTTTGTGAACCATGTTAAACATGTTGGCCAAACATGCTCATCAACCATGTTGGCCAACCATGTCTGCCAACCTTACTACCCATATCGGCCTGCCATGATCGTCAGCCATGCTTATCAGCCATTTTGGTCAGTCATGCCCGCCAGCCAAGTTGGTCAGCCTTGGTCAGCCATTGTCAGCCAGTCAAGGTGGCCAACCATGCCAGTTAGTCATGTTGGCCACCCAGGCTCCTTGTCCATGTTGGTCGACCATGCCCGCCAACCATATCATGTTAACCAACCATGCCCATTGACCATGTTGGCCAATGATGTCCCCTTACCATGCCAACCATGTCCATACAAAAAAGCTTGTTACACCGGAAGCTCTCTTTGAGTCATCATGGCGAAGTCAAAGCTAGCTTGAAGCCTTGGGATGCTACCTCGCGCAGTAGAGGCTTCTAAGGTCTTCGCCGACGCTCCCGGCTCACAGGACGACGGAAGTAGTCGACCTCGCCCGACAAGCGCACAACGCGCCAGCCTGCCAAGGCTCCAAGCCACCCAAGTGGGATCCACTTTGATTTCAACGAATCACACAATGACACGTGACACTTTATTTGGGGTTAGTATAAATACCCCCTCCTAGTAAGAGGAGGGGATCTATCATTCTCACAATCACTTTCTCTTTCTAGCTTTCTCTCTCTAAATGTTTTCTACTAGCTTCATGGTAAACCGATCGAGATCTCATTCTCACGTCTGAGGCGGCGTCCCGTAAACCACCACCCCGTGTTACCGTTCTTTGGTGTGTTTGTCATTTCAGGTGACAGGTTGACGGACATCACAATGGATTTGACAGACAGACGATCAAGGTAGAGTGGACGCCAACATAAGACTTAGATAATATAACACGTAGGAAAATTCCTTAGCATATGTGGACAATTAGACAAGATATCTAGAATGTTTGCTTTAACCTGAGTCAAACAGGCCCATCAATAAGTATAAGCTTTTTAATCAATTACCATGAACCAATAATGTGTTATAAGTAATAAAATCTTGCAACAACACTAATGGCTTGTTTGGGTCATCTACTAACCTCCTGCACACAATGTCTACAAACATTAAAGCCACAACATGTTTGATTGTTGGTGAAAAACATAATGACTTATCGATAATATAGGGGTTAGGAGGTCTTTAAAGAACTTTCTCCAGAAAAGATTGGAGGCTCTTGCACGATCTCATGTAGGTTTTGTGGGTATTTTGAACCACAAATTACCATTTTCCTTAAGTTCTTTCTATAATAATAATAAATAAATAAATAAAAACATTGTGTGATTGATCCAGATAATATACCAATCGACCTTAAATTGGAAATATATATTTTGACTCTGTGGTAGACCATACTAATTTCATGGTCCATTCTAGTTTCACAATTAGATGAAATCTTGGTCTACCACACTTTTGTCCTAATGTTTGTTTACTTTACAAGATCAGTTGTAAAGATGATTAGGACGACCAAATGCATATAAAATATAAATTTTTTTTATATTTAGCATACATACCTATAAAAAATTTAGTATATTCATAATTATAACATTACTTTATGAAAATTTAGGGCGTTGATGAGACTTGCACTCGTAGGGGGGAGGGGAGAGAGAGAGTTTGTATAGCTTGTGTGAAATTGCTTCCACATGAGCTTAGTTCATGATCAGTAGACCTAAAAATTCATTTACAATTTGTCAACCATAATCCTCAAATTATTCTCTTTTGATAATTCTCAAACAACTTTCCAACTCATTTTACTTTAACTTACATTAATTTAATTGTCACAAGTTCTCTCAAATCAAAACCCAAAAAACTTACTCTTGCTTTTTGAGTTTGCTAATTCAGATATTCTGGCTTTCCTTCCGTGGGTTCGCCAACCCTTATTTTCTATTTATACTATTTGACGACCGCTTGATTTGGTCAACGTCAACTAGGCATTTTCTCAAAATGTGAACATGTTGGGCTTACCCCAAAGATTATGTTAGAAAACATTTTAGGTTGTGGAAACAACTATTATTGATATGATTATCCATATAGGGGTTGTAGTCTTTATTGGCATCCTACTTCCCCAAATTTAAACAATCTGACTCTAAATGTGAGGCTAAGATCTAATAGAAAATGACCAATCGTTTGAGTGTGCCTTATGTCAGCCTTGTTCTATATTTGTTAGTTTTTTAAAGTTCTAGTCTTTTTATAATCTATTTTGTTATTTGGATGAGTAGAAATTATCAATGATATTTATAAAAATACATTAGTTAGATCCTCTAATAAAACTATAATAAAACAAGGAAACAATCTTTAATTTATATGTAATTAAACAATCTAGATAAATAAGTTCACCACATTCGTAGAATGCTGGAACTTTTGGGGGGTTGGCCAGATTAACAGGGTAGACTGGCGGAAGAAACTCGCAAGAGCTACTTGGATCTCTTTTCTAAACAAGAAGTATAATGGAAATAGAGAGTGAAAATTGTTTGACTCTCTCAAGGGAATACAAACACCAAGTATCGATCAACTTCCTTTCGGAGAAAGCGAAGATCTATTGCAAAGATTCAAATCCATTCAGGAGATTGGGTCTTGGGTGGCTCAGGTATCTGGGAAGCATTGGCAAGCCATTTTAAGGAGCATTCTGTTCAAGGGGGTCATATGGGGTTGTTGTTTTGAGACACGTATATTCAAAGGTATTTGTCGAGCACGATTAATTTCTCCTCGAGGAGTTTGAGGCCTCAAAGGTGAAAGAGGCTCTCTTATGCACCCAAATAAGGCCCCATGCCTAAATGGCATGAACCCGAATTTTTTTATCTAATTGGGAAGGATGTTACTCAGTCTTGTCTAAGCTTCATTTGTTACAGTCACATCCAAGATTGCATGAATATTGATACACATTATCATCTTAATCCCAAAAAAGCAAAACTCGAAGTCCATGATCGACCTCGAACCCATTTTTCTCTTCAATGTCTAGTATAAAATAGTGGCAAATATATTTTCGAACAGGTTCAAAATGGTTCTTTCAGTAGTGATCTCTAAAAATAAAGCGCATTTATTCTAGGCAAACTTATCTCGAAAATATCTATGTGGAAAATGAGGCTTTCCACTTCTTCAAGACGAAATGTGTGAGTAAGACTAGTTAGGGATGCTCAAACTTGACATGGAAATAGCTTATGAAAGTGTGGATTGGTGTTTCTTGGAGGCTATAATGGTCATGCTAGGATTTGATCAGAGATGGATCCGGTTAGTTCTCTTATGTGTCAAGTGGTGAGACTTTGGCTTGCGCCAAACTTTGAACATGCGTTTTTGGTTCGCAGAATTAATCTTCATCAACAACACCAAAAAATTTGGCAGCGACTTTGCGTGTATCAAAAGCTTGACACTCACTCGCATGTATATCGTCGTCGTGCAAGTAATATAGGACTCGCGATAGTCCAAGTTATCGAATCCACATGGACTAAGGTGGAATATGGAATAGTTAATATAAATTCTAAGACAATTTATTTTAAGAAAAGCAGTAAACAATATTTTATGGTGGAAAATGAGCGAATAAAGTAAATAAACATAAACATAAATATTTACAAGTGATCCAGAGAGGTCTAGAGATAAATCATTGTGTAACATGGTAGTGGAAAAAGTGTGATTGATTTGGTACAATGAATTAAGAATTAAAATGGAATATACCAAGGTGTTATGTCTTAAAATGTTATCCAAGCCCGCAAATACACTCGGAGTCCATAGTCAGGCTCTTATTGAGACTTAGGATGAATACGCCAGCCTTCTTCAACCCGCATGTAATTGCGCCACCATGCATGTTACTGCAAGAGGATCACATATGCCCTTGCAATGAGACCGGCTCTATATAAGACATAGGGTACCCTAGAGTATGTTACTACAAGAGGATCTTCCTATATAATGAATTGATCCACACGGGAAAACATTATGAACAGGTCGGAGCCATATACTATGATTGAGTTTGTAGTTATCAACCCACGCACAAGCTATGAACCAGACGAATCATTACAACAAAGTAAAATCATACACCAATGACAATTTATTCTAAATACCTTATGAACATAAAAATCACATTTAACCAATAAATGGCTACTTTTACGTGTTCATAGACAAACAATGAAAAATAATATTTAAACCACAATTAATCCAATATCATATAGACGATGAAATGGAACAACAACAATTTAAAATCCCGACATGAAGATTAAAAGAAAATAAAACATAAAGTAAAATTGGGGCACTGTCACCACCCAATTCCACATATGCGGTGCTTTCCATGGGTAGGGGAGAGACTCCCTGGAGAGTCTCTCCCCAAAGCCGAATCTTAGATTCAGCCGCACAACCTCTCTCTACTTCCAAGGATTGCCAAAAACTTAATTCTGCACTGTATTTATAGGCACTGCTGTTGGAATGGCGTTGATGTCACGTCATTGGTAATGCGTGCCGTGATATTTTAATTGTTGATCAGAACGTTGACTGCACATATGCTGCGACATTGCTTCAACATTGACCAGCTTTGACTTTCTGTCTATTTCTTTAATTCTGACCATCCCGTGTGTTCTATTAGACCTGAAATACACATTAAAATCCTAGCACACATAAAAGAGTAAAAAACAACATAATATACACTAAATTAACCAACCAACTGAGCTTTCTCTCCCTTTTTCAGCGGCAACCAGGAGTGGAGCAAGCCCTCGGAGCCCTAAGCTCATACAAGGGAGAGAGGGGTTTAAGGGGAGAAGAACAACCTCAATCTTTATACAAAAAACAGCCTAAAACCCATGTTATATACTTGAATAAGGTGTTTATACATGAAACAAAAACAACACCTCTTCTCAAGAACAAAAACAACTAGAGCTACACTAGCTACAGAGCTACAGAGCTACAAGAGCTACAAGAACACATACTAAGATCTATGAGTTCTATCTTACTTATTTACTAGAGTAGCTACAAGAACAAGTAAGGAATTAAGAACAACAAGAATAAGAACCAAAGCTGCAGAGCTACAAAGCAACATTAGCTACAGAGCAACAAGAGCTACAGAGCAACAAGAACAAATAGCTACACTCCCAAAGAACAAAGAACAAGAGCTATAAAGCAACAGAGCTACATAGCAATCTCTATTCTCAATCAGAACAGAACTCAAATACAAATAGTTTCCATGGGTTCAATACTCCTTATTTACTAGAGTAGCTGCTAAAAATGCAAAAGCTAACTAACATTACTACAAGGACTGAAAAGAGTCAAATGTGTCCAATAATCATCAATGAAGCCCAAAAGTGACTCATGATCAAGGGTAAAACCAACTAAACCAATCTGAATAACTCGTGTAAAATAGGTATAAAAACGAATTATTATAAAGTCAATGTGATTTTGAGTTGATTTGGACAACAATTTGTCTGAGCTGTTCATCCCAAAAAGAGGGCTCTGTCATAGTGATCCAATCTTTCCATATCTTTTTTTTTTATTTGTGCATAAGGGATGTCTGTAATTCTTCAAGCTTAAAAAAATAATGTGGAAGCTCTAGGGATCTTGCATTTATTCTTCACTAGCGACTCCTTTATTTTCTTCAATGAAAATCTCCGGGAGGTTGATCAGATTAAAGAACTGTTGTGCTAATATGAAAATGGGTTATATTATCAATCTCCATAAATCATCTATCTTGTTTAGTGCAAACGTCCAAGCATATGATAGGGGATCGCTAAAGCCAATTTGGGGTTGCCAAAGTCAATAACTATAGGTTTTGTCTAGGAGTTCCAATCGGCAAGCCCCGCAAGGTCTATTCCCTTTTCTCCATCATTGATCGATTTTGATCTCGCATCATGTCATGGCATGCACGTTCTCTCTCTAAAGTAGGGAAATAAGCGTTACTCAAAGAGGTCTTGCAATCCATCCCAAATTACCTAATGAGTATTTACCTCATTCTTAGGTTGATTTTTACTCAGCTTCAAAACATAATGAATGCCTAGTGATGGAGTTCGGGTGATAAACAAGGACCGGGTATGCACAGGAAGGCGTGAGAAAACATGTGTTCAAATCAAATGGCTGGTAGGATGAGTTTTAAGACGTTTAGGAAATTGAATATCGCTTTTCTTGGTTAACAATTATGTCGTATTCTCATCTTCCCGAATTTCTTCTTTGATTGTATTTTTAAGAGCAAGTATTTTCTGAATAGCAATGTGCATTTAGGTGCAACCCGAGTTTCATTTGAAAAAGCATTCTGTTTGGTCAACCAATTCTCGTTTCGAGCTGTTTGCATGAGATTAGGGTCAAGGATTGAGATTCAATTTTTTTCAGATCCTTGTATTCCCTCAATTGATGGGTTCAAACCGGTGGTGACAAAAATCTATCAACTTGCGAGGTCATCCAAATTTGTGGAGTTGGAACCTAGAGAAGAAATGCTTATACACAACAAAGAGTAGTTACCAAGTTTAGTGTCAGCCTCAAGTGGGGGACCTCAATTTTGGAAGCCTTTGTGGAGCGCTTCAATTCAAAAATAGGTAAAACACACTCATGGGTGAGTGGAGGTTGCGCAAGGCTGTCCCCGTTGCAACAATGCAATTGAGTCAGTATATCACGCCCTTTTGGGGTAGTCATTTACGTGTGCATGCTGGTGCTGGGTGGGGATGGATGGACTTTCTAGTTCGGTAGATGGAATGGACACTTGTTTACAGTGACAAGTGGCAACCACAGTTCCTTGTTTACTACAAAAGCTCTTCATATTCGTTGGATCTTGTGAGAGTTGAGAAATAACATTGGAGTTCAGAATGCTAAATAGGGTGATGTACTAAAGTGAATGAGATCACGAGCTGACAGACTCTATGATGACGACGTGACAGTTCCAAGATTTTTTTTCAGTGGCCACAAACCAATTTTATACTTAGTCAATGCTTAAATGGGAGAAGCCCGTGAATGGCTATTTGGAACTTAATATAGATGGTGCAGTTTGTTCTGACATGAATCAGTTAAGGGTGGTTGGAATCATTTCGTTCGTTGCTGGGTTTGTGGTCAAGTGGGGTGGTTGGGTGTGAGGGACTCTCCGTTGGACGAGGCAATAATCGTTAAAGAAGCCCTAATTCGGGTTGCGGATCTTGGCTGGTGTACCATTATAGTGGAGTTGGATGATCAACTAGTTATTAACGCCTTGAAGTTTAGAGGGCAAGGTTCTAGTGCTTTTGGTCTAATTATAGGTGATATTTTACTTATATTTGAACAATTTCATTTTGTAGAATTTTGTTTTATTCACAGTTCTATTAACGAGGTGACTCATGACTTACCTAAGTCATCTAATCTTATGTCAGGCTCAGTAGGATGATTAACTAATCTAGTCCGAATGATATTTTTGTCTTAGTTTTGTTGAAATCAGCGTCGTAATAAAGTTTCTTGCGGCTTCGATTAAATATATATATATA
>JAYMTE010001329.1:0-13676 GCA_036897545.1 Pelargonium fulgidum
GGCACAAATCAGATACTTCAAGGACCTCGGGGGTACTTTTTCCTTTTTTTTTAAATAGAAAAGAAACTTAAATTATTAAGTCAAATCAGAAGCTAACAAAGACATAATAAACGCGGGTGATTAAGGACCAACCCACCCGACATTTTCGGACAAGGATAACGAGGACCTGGCTAGAACACGAGCCACTCAGTTTGACCGACCGACCGACAAACTTAAACTGAAAACCATCCAAACTAGACGCACATGTAACGATATCTGATAATTAAATTGAAGGCATTGAAAATCTCTCATTCAGTTTGAATTATATGTATAACTGAAAAACAGTCAAATTTCATGATGACCTGATTCCAACCACGAGCTATTTTTTATATTAGAGTATGTATACACTAAATTCCATATTATAAATGTTTCATGTGAATCTATTTTCTTTATAAAATTAAATTCAGGACATGCTCAACAAATATTAATTGTTAAAAGTATATACATGAGTGAAATTAATTAATGGTCTTGATAATTACTTTTACCATATATATTGGCCAAGAACATTAACTATACTATATACCTATATTTGACAATTAATAAGTGTCACATTTATTTTCAAAATAAATAGTTTTGGGTAATTATGAATAGTGGCCAATACATTTCTTCAGATACATTCACCACCTTAACTACTACTAATTGCTATTTATTGAATTTAAATGCTAAAAGAGATAAAGATTAAAGAATGGTACATATTGATCAAATATTTAACTCAAAATAAATGCTAACTGATTTTTGAAAATAAGATAAGAAAATCCATTTATAAATTGAGATAATTTTGTTTCTAACTTCTTACCTCATAGCTAAACTTGATAATTTAGACTGAAACCCGCAAGCATTAAAAAATTGATCGAAGTTTGTTCGAGTTGTATAAATTGGACCCGAGCAATTTATGTGGTAGTCTAGTTAGACCTGACAATTCGCATGTCAACATGCACAACACAAAATAAGTGTATCTGAGCTTACTATTATTGTAATCATGTTGTGTTTTGTGTTGAAAAACTCAACACGTTTAATAATCATGTCGTGTTTGTGCTTAACATAAAAAACATGCACGTATGACACATATAACACACCCAACATGCACAAAATACTCTAACCACTTTTTCAACACACGACTGACTTTCAACAAGCCACGAACATGACACACATGTGTGATTTGTCAACTCTAAAACTGTTTGACTCAAGTTCATCCAATCAAGTTGTGGATCCGGTAGAGACAAACAAAGCTACACACACACACATAACACTAAAATCCGAAACTATTTCGATATAGATATTTTCAAGCGAGCCAAAATCGATTTGTCAGCTCTACTCATAGTAAATTTTTTTTTTTTCCTCTAAAAAAAAAAAGAACTTTAAAAGCTAAGTTCACGCGCGCATGTTTCGGTTATTATCGATTTTCGCAGTATCTTTTTGTTTTATTTTCCAAATCCAAATCTAAATTTCTGTTCTGTTCTGTTCTGTAGATAATAATTTTCAGATTCTTCGTTCTCCGCAACGACGATCTCTGCTCGCGAAATTACCATTCTGCCCCCACCCCTGACCTCTGCCTCTTGCTACCACGCAGTACAAATTGGTAAAACACCACATTCCATGACGTCCTCAACCTCCATAGCCTTACAGCCCAAGCAATTTCAATAATTCAATTTCAATTTCAATTACAATTTCAATTTCTGGTCTCTATCTGGATTTGCGTGTAGAGCTCGTGTTGAAGCTGTTTTGGTTATGGTGGTTTCGTTACGCGCGTTGATGTCTCTGACGTCCTTCCATGTTTGAATTCGTCTTCCACGGAACCTTCCGTTTCGCTTTTCCTATTTTTTTCTTTGTTATGAAGTTATTTGCTGCTTCCTTCCTCCCGTTTTCTCCACCGTTTTCATGGAAATTCCCTGATCAAGGTGTGTTTTGGTTTTGATTTGTGCTTGAATTGTGTTGTTTTTTGTGGTTGAGAGATTGATTTTTGTGTTTTTTTTGTGTGGAAGGTGTGAATTGCTGTGGTGATTTGGATTTGAAGCTAAGGTTGGGCTTGGAGAGTGGTTTTGATGGGGCAAGGTGATGAGCCCCAATCCATATTCCCTCTGACAAGTCTCCAGATTGGGTAATTTGAAGTGCTTAATCATTTTCTGTGGAATTATATAAATTTTGATAAGTATTTCATTTCTTGTTCTCAATTTAATGGAGGAATTGTGTATGGATGTTGTGGTTTGATTTCTGGTAGGTTCTGTTTTGATGATGATGGGAAAGTCGCAGTTTTGGTTAGATTCCTAAATGTTTTGTTGACTGTGTTTCTGCCTTTAGATTGTGTTCTGTTTTAGTTCCTGAGGGAAAGATGGATACTTTGCTTTTGAGTCTTCATCTCAGTGTGAAATGAATGAGAAATGTGTCCTCGCTTGCTTGGGTAATTGTGTTGGCAGGGGTGTAGTAGATGTGTAGTGTCTGTTTGCGAACTTAGAAGAGGTGCTGTAAAATGGATCATTATGGGGCAGTTGTAGTTTTGTTGGAACGAAGAAGAAAAAAGGAAGTTCCTAAGTTTAATTTGTGATTTATAGATGGGATGGCACTAGAGGCAGCAAAATGTTTTAGATCCTGAGTGAAAGTTTGTGCTTTTAGATTTAAGTGTGAAACGAATGGAAAATGGGTCCTGGCTTGGAGAGCATTCTCTGTTTGAATGGTGCAGATCGGCTTCCATGTTTTTTTCTTAATGGCTCTTGGTTTTCCTTTCCATGATGGGATTGCAGAGATAAACAACATTTCGTAGTGGTAACTTGATGGGGTTCAGTTTCATGTTTGTGTCCGTGTCTAGTTACTCAGTATTTGTTTACAGTTTGGTGTGGCTAGACTTAAATTTTCACAAGACTTTGTCTTTTTGTCTGAAAGTAAAGCCAATTGAAGTTTAATTATTCAGTGTTTCTCTATTGGTTGCTCTTTTAAATTCTTATTTTATGTATTAATCTTGTATATATGATTGCAGAGACTTGCAGTCTTATCTTTCAGATCTTAGCCTCTTCCTAGCTCTTGAAAGTGATAAATTCTATATTTTGGTTGACAAACGGCCATGGTTGAGAGATCTACGTGCACGTGCACGACCAGCGCACTTCTGGCACTTGATGGTTACCAAGGTTGCTAAGAAGTTCATATGCATCAAAGTAATTTTGTTTACTATTGTAAGATTATAATCACCAAAAAATTGTCTTTTGTTGGCTTTCAGTCCAGGGTGTCTCCATTTGCCATCACTAAAGCTAGAAGGGGAAGAAAGAAGGGAGAGGATACTTCTTCCAAATTTGCTTCTAGTAAGTCAAAAGAGTATCTCAAATGGTTCTCGTTGATTGATGCAGCAAAATTGTCTCATAACAGGGCTTTGCCACCTGTAAAGAAACTTCAGGAGTCTTTGCTTCTAAGCAGCAAATTGCAAGGAACCATATATGGCTTCATTGTGTTTGAAGTTTCATGGGCTGATGTTCGGGGTATTAACTACTTGAATGAGCTTCAGGTACACAACTTCTCCTTTGTTAGGCTCCTTATTTCATCTTTCCAATTTATATTATTTTTTTTATATATTTTTTTTTCCATGCCACTTGCAGACAGATACATCTTTGGCTATTGAGGCTAAATCTATGCGAAGATGGGAATTTGACAGTATAGGTCAAGCTGCAAGAACTATATCATCATGGTTCTCAGGATCACTCTCAGATAGGTTACACTTGAAAGAATATCTGGATTCTACCGGTAATCATTTGCCACCCTGTTCGCTTTTATGATTAGACGGGAAAATATTGTAGGATAGTTGTTAGACGACAAATATTCTGCCGTAATGTTTATGTGGTGTTACGGACATGCTTGCCATTTTTTATTTATAAATATTTTCTGTTGCATCGTGATTGTGGTATATGTGCTAAATAATAAAGGAGAGAGAACTTATGAGAATTTATTCTCATCGGATGATTCTAAAATGATATGGGTTCAATTTACCAATGCTTAGATATGCTGCGATACGATAAACACCACTAGTTGCATCCTTTCATATCCCTTTGGAACATATACAGATGAAACAATCTAATGTTAGTACTAACATTGTTTTTCTGCCAATGAGACCTTGCATATGATTAATACAGAGCAATGTTTTTCTTCTTCTCTAGATTTTTTTTTTCCGATTCGAGTAAATATCGGGCTTTTGATTAGTAACTTCATATTTAAGTTAATAAAAACCCTGTACAATTTTGTCACTCAAATGTAGGCTGTATCTTGTTGCGCTGACTTCTAAAACTACGAGTTCGTGAGATTTGTATACCACTGACCAAATGGGAACTTGCTAATAAAATTTTCCTTTCTGGTTTTTTCTTAGGTGAGGTCTTCTATGATGCTGAAGAAAAATTCGACAGGACTTCGCCTGTTAACGATAACAAAAATGCTCAGGATGATATTCCCAAACCTTGTAGCAGTTTCAGTGTATACCCTGCAGCCACAGGAAACATAACGAATCTACCACATACACCACCTCCCCCTGACAGTCCATATAAGAGAAGAAAATTAACCAAGTCTATTGGAACTGGAGCTGAATTTGATTTTTATTCTGAGGAAACTCATAGTGCAGTTGAAAAGTCTACAAAAGAACAGTCAAGCGAGAATGAAGATACTCATGAACCTACGGAATATGTGGATGTACTACTTTTGTTTAAGTTCAATGACCCCTACCTCCCATTTAAATTGAGGCAAATAGTAATGTCTAATCTGAGATTACTTACCTTATTAGAGGCAGGTCTTCCATCTTGGGTTATTTTCTTGCAGTCGTACCCAGTTTTTTGTCATCTCTATCGCCCATGGATGTGCCCTCTGGCGAGAACTTTATACGTGCTGATTTCTCTAGTTACTGTTCTTATCGGGTTCTATGATTTGTATAAAAATGTCCCTGTTCTTAAGGCAACTGCATATCGGTTTTGTGGGCCCCTATTAGATTGGATAGACACATGGGAGATGGTATCAAGAATCAAATACCTGGGAACAATGCTGTTTCTACACCACTTTCAGAAGGCTTTCAAGTGGTTTCTTACCGTCTCACATGGTATTCGGTCCTTTCTCACAGTTCTTACTCAACCACTGGCAGATCCACTTTTTAAGGTTCTTGGTTTCCTTCTTCCAATGTGGAATGAGTGCTTTGAAAAATTAGAGAGCATCTCTTCATTCATTTCGATTATGGTGGAATCTTTTTGCAGTCTTGTAGGAGACTTTGTGGAGGTCTTGTTTTCACCCATATTTTTTATCCTCTCATTTATTTGGAGCATTGGTATGTCTTAGTTTTTTATTTATTTTTTTATATGCAATATGTATTAGTTATAAGGTTATACATTGCAAAAGTTACATTTAATTGATAGTATGAGTCTGATCATCTTTGTTCTTGGTGCAGCAACTTCTGTTTTATATCCCATATTCTGTTTCCTTTGGGAAATACTTTATGCTCCTATACGTGTGGTCCTTGCTATGGCCAACTTCATCTCCTTCATATGTGCCAGCATATATAAGCTTTTTGGAGACATACAGCAGTCTGTTAGTGGCATATTCAAGCTTGCCTCAGCTTCAGAGGCGGCAGCAAGTTCGTATGAAGTTTCTATGTGGCGCTCACTCTGGAATGACCTTTTCTCCCAGGTTCAGAGACGGTATCCAGTTGCTTTTGATGTTGTATACAGTTACATGTTCCTACAGTTCCCTCTAAAACTTTCTTATTCTCAGGTTTTTCGTGCTCTCAGAAGTATATTAAATGGCTTTGTCGCATTCTTTGCAGCCTGCAACAGGCATCGCCTTAGGTATATTCTTGTATTTAATTTCTCTATGCCTTGGAACTCCTGTTAAATAACTTATATACTTCATTCATTTTATTGTGTATCTGCATTCGTAGATGTTCATGGTTTCATCATTATGGAGTACTAGTATCATTACAATTATTCCTTTCTGTAAGACGAGAATAGGCTTCTCTCAGAAGTATCGAGTTCAAATCGGTCACGATATTGGTACATTGTAGTTACGTTTTTCAAATTAAGTACTTATTCATCTAGATATTCGGTTAGGGAATAAAACGGAGAGCAGTTCAGAATTTGGATAAGGTGCTTCTTGTTAAAGAAATTTGGGATTACCTACATATCTTTTTACATGATTTATTATAGATCATCAGATACCATTGCAGCCTAGGATATACTAGTATTTAGCATATAAAATTACTTTCGCTACGTCACATATCCCAGAATATGTCATGCATCGTACTAATAATTTGTTCTCTGTGATGGTATACAGCATCTACAATCACATACTCGACTTTATACAAAGATTATTTGGTAAAGCCCCACAGCCGAAACACGATAGACGTACTACTAGACATAGTAGACAGATCCACGGGTCTCGGTATCTGGTGAGTAGTTCCATTAGTAGATACATAACGATGATTCAGATTCATGCCTATCTATTTGTATGCTGTGTTTTTGGTCCTAACTCTAGCAAGCGACATTGAAACATTTGTTTGAGAAAGTTAAGTAGATTAGTTTATTAATATCCGCGCATATCGTCATCTGGATCTGTTATAGTTTTGCAGCTAGAAGGGAGTAAAGCCCATGTAAACTGAGATTCTATAAAGTTTCGAAGAAACACACTCCCAAGGCATATCTCCTACACAAACTACAGACAACTTTAGACACACATTACAATTTCAGTTTCAGTTACAGTCATTTGTACATAATGAAGCACAAAATGAAGAACTCTAGTCTTATGTTTCATTACTTTTGGTTCATTAAGCAGTTTGAGATGTTTTTAGGACAGTTTGTTCAAGGTATTTTTGTACCTTGTGTTTTTCAAAGTTTCAAGGATGTAAATAATTTGTACAGCAGTAGAGTCAGCCAGTTTTATAATGTGTATTGAGTAGGGCTTTTAACTGTGATTTATTATATGCTCATGAGTTGATTATTGTGGATATTTTTTTATAATTATTATGATAATTATTATGGGGATATACAACCCAACATTTGTTCATTCATATTAGATGCGTGAGAGCACAAAAATGAAACCCAAGGGCGCGTCCTCCTTAGCGTATAACGTATATTCCAAAACAAGTCGTCTGATCGTAAAACACGCAATACTAAAACAGGCATCATCGGCTCCACAAACATTGAAAATTTCCAGCTAGCAGTTTCTCGTTCATAATATTTGCATTTGAAATACAACATTTTAAATTAAAATTTCAGACAAATCCAAGTTTCTAAACCCAACAGTTAAAAAACAAACAAATTCTTTACACATTCTCACTTGCTTGTTTTCACAACCAACCACCTATTTATGACCAAAGAAACACTACTTTTAAGATATTCACTACTGCAAAAAGACACAACATGCAAAAACTGGAGAATGATGCAATGGGTCAACAAGGACTGTCATCAAAATTTGACAAATGTTATGAGAACTTGATAAGCTTAAAGCTAACAACATACTACTGTTCTTTCTACAACGGGTCAGAGGAACATACACATCTCCGGAAGTGGAATGAAGGAGAGCGTGCTTTCGCCGAACAGCTCAAACAGCGATACCAGGAGACGCCCAGAGTTCAGGTCGTCCTTCCATACTTGATTGAGGATTGCCGATGTCTTCAGGGCCTGACTAGTACTTTTCTTGATTTTGCCGCTGTTGCTGCTGCTTGGGATGGTCTCATCAGCTGTCTGTTTAGAAGACGATGACGACGTGCCTACATTGGGATCGCTTGAGGAGGCTGGACCTACTGTGTCCACTTCCATGGGAGCTATGGAGGAGTTTGTGGATGGAACATCAATGGGACCGTCGGTTACAATCTTCTTGAGGGGTGACTGCTCTTCCACGTGGTCCATGCTTGCCTGGCGTTTATCTTCCGATCAATATTGCATCAAAAGCAAAGTGGTATTAGAGTCCAACCTCAACAAATATGAAATTGAGAATCAAATTATCTCATGTGCTTAGTCCCTTAGATTCACCAAAAGACTAGTCTGATAGGTATATGTTATGTTTCTGATGTGGGATCTTAACATTGGACATCCCTTTCAAGCCGACATCCGCGGGGCCCACACTAGACGGCATACTCTAGGTGGCCCCACTCTTGACCCACACTAATCCATCTAGGTCGTCCCTTCCCAAGTCACCCCTTCCGTTTTGGTTAGCTCGCATTGTAAGTACTAATGGAACAACCTAAGCCCAATAGGAAAGCCCAACACAAAAGGGTAGTCTGGACGGAATGTTATAACATAGAAAAGCCCATCCTATATTTATGCTTGTTACCAGTAATCTTTTTCTATTTGTTAGAATCTTACATATTGAGAAATCTTAAATAATTTGGAGATCATAACTAAAGGTATATTAGAAACATCTGGAACTGAAAATTAGTTGCATTGTCAAATGACATATTTCAGCAATCAAGTCAGTGACACTTACTTGGTATTATAGTAGCTACTCTTGAATTGGTCCTCAAGACAGAATGTGCGGGTGGTGATGGCAAAGGCGGGAAGATCTTGAGCCGTTCATATATGGATTGACCTGCTGCACACTGAAAAATGCATGGTCTCATCACTCCCGCTACATAATGATACTAATATACACTAATCCACTAGAATGTATGCAATAATACAAGCATCATATTAGCAAAAGATATCTCACCAACAAAGCCCCATAAACGCGCCAAGCTTCATGCCTCTTCATCTCATTCTTTTGCTTCTCAAAAAGCATCTCCGGTTCAAGAAGTCGTAGATATGGTTCAAGATTTGGCAGTATAAGAAGGCGGACCTACTTGTTAAAGCATTCCAAATGGATCAAGTCACTCCAAATATAAATAGATAATAGGAATGGGAAGTAGAACAGGAACACAGAATAGATTTGTAAACATAATAACTGTCATCTGGAAAGGAATCCAGGACTTTGTGACAAAAACATACATAAAGCATTTGATCTTATAAAACAGTAGGTGTTCAAACCTCATTTGCATACAAACATATATTTAATTATGTCAAAGGGTGTGTTGTGATTGCAAATTTTTTAATACATGTTTCATTAAAAAAAAAAATTAAAAGAAAAGCTTTAAATTTGAATACTTGAGCAAAGGGGTCACAATCAGCCTGGATTTCTAACAAATTGTATAAAGAGAAATGTTAAGCAGTTATTACTACATTTAAACATTGAGCATTCTTGAAGCCACGCCAAATACCATCTTATAGAAATATCTATAGAAAATGCTTATTTTTTAAGTCTGCAACTTTAGATGAACTACCAAGAGGGCAGGTCTGACACAACATTTTAAGTAAAACTTGTCAAATTTAGCTTCCATTCAAGTAAAAAGGTTAACTGCTAACCTCTTTTTCTTTTCTCTCCCAATGGATTATCATTTGGTTTAACACTTATTGCACATGCAACATTCAATGAATTTTAAAAGCAAACCCAACATAAAAGTCAAAGCACATGAGTATACTAAATCACAAGCACCATGTGAGAAGAGAATACCACGTTTGGCCCTAAGGCTGCTAACCCTTGAATTGCGCCATAATGTTGAGTCAAGGCGCGTTTTGGGTCTAAAAATGCATTGAGCAAAGTCTTTGTCAAACGTGTCTGTAGAGTGTTATACACATGTCCAAATCTGCAATAGTACTTATATTTAGATTGCAGTATCTACAAACAAGTGATGCAGGTAAGTAACATAAAAACACATGCCATCTTACATATCAATGGAACAATTTTGGTACAGAGATTGAATTAATTCGGAAGTTATCTCAGGGGGGGGTGTCCAGCTTATCCAAACTACATCAAGGCAGTGCGCGCAAACACTTAAAACTAACCCAAAATTTGCGCAGGTTACACACTAAGAATCGCACCGGGTTATTAATGCTAGTCAATCACATGGTTACAAACTATGAGAATTGAGAAATCTGAGAATTATGACGGATTGATGGGGAAAAAGTCTAGTTTGACAACCTCAACACGTAAGCAGGTTTGAATATACTGAGACGTGCATAAGTTATGGATGGTCAGAATCAAGCATCCACAGAATGCAATGGCTATTATTACATGCATTGCTTTATACGTCATCATCTAAAAGAGAGTTACGATAAACTGAAACAAAACGCATGCAGAAGGAAAAAAAAAAAAAAAAAAAAAAAAAAAAAAAAAAAAACCGATGAAGGTAATATCCGATCTGTGATCAGTGCTTTACGTGCACGTGTAGAAAAACAGACCCTAACCTTTTGCATATTACAGCAACAAGCTTGGCTGTGAAGTCTCTAAGCTCCCAGTGGTTATCAGCAAGCCTGTTTCCTAACCTTCTTGCAACGAGGCAGGTCACCACAGATGGCATCAATTGGTGCAACTGACGATAAAATAATTAACTTCTCAGATTTACAGGTAGGAGATCCTTCAATGAAAGCAAAAGAGTTCAAGCAATGCGAGTTTTTCAGTAGATATAGAAATATTATGAGAAAATAGATAGTTTACATACACATTGACATGTGCTACACCCACACACAATACTATTAAAAACCCCATAACATGAATTCAAGCATTTATTCAAATTTCAACATAAAATAAAAGAGTAAGTGAATCAGAGGTCAACTTACATAACGTTCTATGTGTATGTGAGGATTTTGGAGGAGACTCGAAACAACACGCATCAAAGCAAAGAGAAGGGGGAAATCACTCAAACCACGAGGAACCTGATCAACAATTAGCATAAGCACCAAATAGCTACTTTTCTTTTAACTGTTTACACACTGATCACAAATTCTAGAAATTATTACCTCGTCAGCAATGAAGCATGTGAAATAAGGAACTAAAGGATGAAGTCCAGAGTCTGTGGCCAAACTCACTAATGCTTCTTTAAAAAGCACAGAATCAGACTTACTAATAATAAGTTCAGTGATTTTGTCAAAGTAAAGCTGCAATTGAAAAACAACGGACATATGAGTTAAGTGGTCAATTGAGATAGAAACATTAGATCACAAAGAATTAATACATTGATGCAATGATACCTGAAGCTCTCTAGACAGTATATGTTTGACTGGTAATTTAATGTCAACAGGAAGCTCATCATCTTTACGTTCGAGCTTTTTGCCATCAGATGGAGCAGTGATTACTGCAGACAAACATAGCCACGTGATTAGCTCCCAATTTGTTGTTTTTAAAAAAAAAAACTATAATAACAAAGTAAAGCTGATATATCTTTCAAAATTCTGAGTTTTAATGATTGTGCTTGTGAGAATTATTCTACCCATTGTCCCTAAATCCGTACACATACCTTCCACTGGAGCATTTTCTGGAATAGCAGGTTGAACACCATCAATAGCTAGCCAGTGACAAACAATTGCAGTATCAAGTGGTGCTTTTGGTAAAGGAGCTTCAATTACCTACAATTCAACCAAAAAAAGAACATTAAAAAGTATGCCACCCATTCAGTTAAAAGGCAATTAATATGATACATATTTTCTTACATCTTTGAACTCCACATCCTTGTCATCAATGTAGAACAAATCCTTGTGTCCAATAGCTCTTTTGAACTGCAAAGGACCCCCGGATGCGACACCATATATTGGCTGAGGTGAATAAAATGAGAAAATGAGTCCCCAAAAATTTAAAAACAAAATAAGGCTCACATGTTTTTACAGAAACAGATAACATTTATTGGATTAGGTGCATGGTTTGCTGTATTCTTGCTCAGAGGGACTTAGATATAGGCATATTGCAACTAAGTTCTTAGTAACCCATTGATGAAGCAGCTCGGAGGCTAACAAGAAGCAACCCTATTTGAAAACACGAATGACAGAAAACCTATCCTATAACTGAACATAATTTTTTTACTTTTTTGTGGCTTGTATGAAATTTACCCTTGCAAAAATTTCCTGGAGGACTATAACAACCCAACAGAAATATGTAAGGTTTTAGACTTATAGCCCTTATAAGGAGAGAGGCAATGTTTGGAGAGAAGTTTTATTAGACAAACAGGTGAGCATATGCGAAGTAAGGAACACTAAATCTAGTCATTCAGAGCCATTGCCATAGCAAGAATAAGGATAGAAATCAACAACTTGAAAGAAAAAAATAACATTGCAGTAAGACGTAGCAATTAAGAGAACTTACCTCAATATTTCGTAAGTTGAGTGCTCCATCAACATCATCTGCTGTCAATGTTGTCCTCCTTGAGTGACGCATGCATTTAATTGCCTCCTGCATTTCGTCAAAGGAGATTATATTGAACCCTATCTCATTTTCCATAAACAAGTCAGTAAAGTCATATTTTCATACTGTGGGAAGACTATCCAACAACTGAGCAGACGAAGAGTGACTTAAATTTTCCATCTTGTGATTACAAGCCTTACGATTCAATTCTGATACTAGAATATTCTACCCTTATTCAATCTCCTTTTACCACATATATTAACTTTCCAAACTGCCTTTATGCTATATCTTGAATCCTCAATCAACAGACATAAAAATCCACAGCTCTTCAATATAAGCACACATTGATCAATATCACATTCCACTTGATGGAACACCTCCTGCATCCAACCATCTCTTTAATATTTGGTCATAATATGCCAATAATGACAAGCCTCCTATGGTGTAACTAAGCACTAAATGAAAGCTTTTTTGTTCTGCCACATAGCAATAGCAACAAAAAGAATTACTCTCTCTATCCCAAAACGAGTGTACACTTTCCTTTTTGATTTGTTAGTTACGTAAGAGTCACCGACAATATCCCTAAGATAAGTTAGTTCACTCGTTTTGGGACGGATGGGGTATAAATTGTATCATATATGCTGAGAAATCTACATGCTGAATTGCGTATCATCGAACCAAGTAATGCAATCCAACAATTCATCAAAACAACAAAATTCCAACAAACCGTTTCAATCAAAGCACGAAACTGAAATGTCACCTGCATAATCTCGCGCATCCGGTACTCGACATCAGGGGCAAGAGCAAGCGCAGCATCCGGAGATAAGTTGTTTATCCCAATGCTCTGAGCTATTACCTCAATTGTCTCCTTGGGCACAATGCTCATTTTGCTTCCTCAATCTCTCATGAATTGAAGCTCCACAGCTACAAAATCACTGCACAGTGACACTCATCACTTCCTGTTGATCTCAGAAACAATCTGAAGCTCAATTAAAAGCGACAATCCAAAATTCAAAGCTCAATTTTCTTGGACTTTCTCGGTAACCAAACATAAATTCACTACCTTTAAAGCACTAAACCCTAGCTGAAAAGTTAGATAAAATGTGAAATGAAACCATTGAAGCTGAACTGCTTACAGAGCGAAACTGGAGAAGATACTCTGTGACGGTGACGGTGACGGAGATGAAGAATGATGATTTTCTGGTTCAAAGCTCGAATCTTCGACCAGAGTCCGTTTGTGGATTGTGGAGACGACGAGTTCCAGAACCCGAATCTGTCTTGCGGATTCATAGTTGGATACATTTTGGCGGGTTTTCGGATTAATGGGTACTTGGGCATGCGGGTCGGGTTATGCATTTCTTTGCATTTATTATATGGGTAAATATAGTTGTCTCGTACCCACTGGGTGTTGGTGCGCTGGGGCTGCGTGAGTGGGAAGAGCTATTGAGTTGGATCCCCGCTCAACACACTTATGAGGGAGAGGT